>JAMQGT020011887.1:0-90153 GCA_024447675.2 Pterophyllum scalare | reverse complement strand
CGTCGCCTGGTGCTCCTCTTCCTCGTCGCCGCCGCTGCTGGGAGCGCGGTCGGCCTCCCCCTTCGTCGCCTGGTGCTCCTCTTCCTCGTCGCCGCCGCTGCTGGGAGCGCGGTCGGCCTCCCCCTTCGTCGCCTGGTGCTCCTCTTCCTCGTCGCCGCCGCTGCTGGGAGCGCGGTCGGCCTCCCCCTTCGTCGCCTGGTGCTCCTCTTCCTCGTCGCCGCCGCCGCTGGGAGCGCGGTCGGCCTCCCCCTTCGTCGCCTGGTGCTCCTCTTCCTCGTCGCCGCCGCCGCTGGGAGCGCGGTCGGCCTCCCCCTTCGTCGCCTGGTGCTCCTCTTCCTCGTCGCCGCCGCCGCTGGGAGCGCGGTCGGCCTCCCCCTTTGCCTGCTCCTTCCTCGTCGCCGCCGCCGCTGGGAGCGCGGTCGGCCTCCCCCTTTGCCTGCTGCCTCTTCCTCGTCGCCGCCGCCGCTGGGAGCGCGGTCGGCCTCCCCTTTGCCTGCTCCTCTCTCGTCGCCGCCGCCGCTGGGAGCGCGGTCGGCCTCCCCCTTCGTCGCCTGCTCCTCTTCGTCGCCGCCGCCGCTGGGAGCGCGGTCGGCCTCCCCCTTCGTCGCCTGCTCCTCTTCGTCGCCGCCGCCGCTGGGAGCGCGGTCGGCCTCCCCCTTCTGGGGTGGACTCTGTTTTCTGGACTCTGGGGGCCTGGGTGGCCCCCTGATCTTGTTCTTCCTTTGTTTTTTGGGGGTTGTCTTGTTTTTGTCTCGGTCCCCCCTTCCGGGTCCCCGCCTCCCGCCCTGGTTTGGTTTTTGTGGGTTTCTGTTTTGGCCATCGGGAGCCGGCCTTTGAGGGGGGGGTCCTGTCATGGTCCTGGGCCTGTGGCCCAGTGTTTTCTGTTGTTTTTCCCTGTTTTGGTTCCTTGTTTTCTTTGGTCCCTGGTGTGTCATGTTCTGATGTTCCTGGTCCCGTCTTTTCCTGTTTTATTTTGATAGTCCTGTGTTCCCCATGTCTCGTGTCTGGCTTTGCTTCCCCCTGTGATTTTCCTGATTTGCTTCACCTGTTGTGTCCAGCTGTTTTCTCTTGCCCCGATTGCCCTCATGTGTTCTTAAGCCCTCCGTTTTCTTCCGTTCCTTGTCGCGTCGTCTTCATTGTGCCCTTCCGTGTTCCCTGCCGTTGTTCCCCGATCTGTGCTCCCTAGTTGTTTGTCTCCCTGCTTGGCACCGTTTTTAGTTCTGTTTTGTTCCTGGCTTGTTCCCAATAAACTTGTGTCTTCCCCTTACCTCTGTACGGCGTGTTCTGCATTGGGGTCCTTCCTTCTTCCTGCCTGCCACACAGCTGTTCCATGACACCTATAGTTAAACTAAGGAAACACAAACTAAGAAAGACAACTGGATAAATGAAATAATAACAGAACGTTGATGAACAAAACATAAACACGGGACCATGATAGTCTGCAGTGTCAGTCTGATCAAACCTGACTCCAACTTTTCATTTTAAAGAGGAAGGTGGAGTCAGATGTGGGATTAGCTCACACTGACAGACTGTGGACGGCATGGAGGCCTGAACCACAACTAAAAGCCTGCAGACCTGAGAGGTCAGATCAGCTGAACTAAAATCAAAAGGGAAGTGTCCAATTGTTTTGCATCAAGTGCATGACATGTGTATATATATAAAGTGTCTTTTTCATAACACATGTTTCCTAATATATGTGTCAACTGCAGATTTCACAACATGCATCACGCTGTGGAGTCTTGCTGCAGATATCGTGGCCTCAACTCTGAAGACCAACCCCTCCCATCTGAGAGAGCTGCACCTGAGTTCAATGACCCTGCAGGATACAGCAGTGAAACTATTTGGTAGTCTGGAGAATCCAAACTGCAAACTAGAGACACTGAGGTCAGTTTACAGAATCTGTTATTATTTCTGAAGGTGTTTGAATACTGTGACGTAATCTCCTCATAACCTGGCTCCAGTGCTGTAAGATGGAGGGTTTGGATGCACTGATCCAACTTATCTGATCAGCACTTATCAGCAAATCTGAACACACTGGATTTGATTAGCAGTGATTTTATGTACCTGTTCTATTCTTTATTCAGATTGGAGAAGTGCAGTTTGTCAGAGACCTGCTGTGCTGCTCTGGTCTCTGCTCTGATGTCCAACCCTTACCATCTGAAACATCTGGACCTAAAAGCAAACAGCCTGCTGGATTTAGCGAGTGAAACAGCTGTGCAGTTTCCTGGAGAGTCCACAGTGTAGACTGGAGACTCTGAGGTCAGGTCACTTAGTATCTGTTTCTACAACAAATCTTGTAGTATAGCTTATTGCACACAATAAAGACCAAAAATTACATTCATGACAATAAATCAGGGAGGCTGGGATAAAATTAGTAGTAAGAGACTTCTCACATCTCATCATTTACGCTCTTTCTGAGTTCATCAAAATGTTTTAACCCAATAGAATAGAATACATTATATAGAATGTACAATGAGATTGGAGAAAGTATGTTTCTACAATATGGGACTTTTAAAACCTGAACATATCAGACATAAATATCACTGATTTTATCTGTTTTATTCAATAATCAGTCTGGCAGAATGCAGTTTGTCAGAGATCAGCTGTGCTGCTCTGGTCTCTGCTCTGAAGTCCAACCCCTCCCATCTGAAACATCTGGACCTGAGTGGAAACAGCTTGCAGGAATCTGATGTGGAGCAGCTGACTGATTTTGTAAAGAGTCCCCACTTCAGTCTGGAGGATGTGAGGTCAGTATCAGTGTTGGAGTCAGTCCATGATGTTGTCATGGGCTTTACTTTTTCACATAGGGCCAGGTAGGTATGATGTCAGAAGACTGCAGTGAAATTAATTCTGTTTTCTTACATCTGCCAATATGAGTGTGTCATTCTAGCTATGGTGGCCGCTATCGGACAAGCATGTTTTAGTCAGTGAAGAGAGTGAAAAGACTGAGACTGTCCCCCATATAGGCCAAGTTTCTATTTCTGTTTGTGTAAAAAAAAAATGTACATGTTGAGGAGATCCTGAACTGTTCTGTCAGTAAACGCCGCTGTTACCTGCTGTTAGCCGCTGTTTGCTGCTGTTAGCCGCTGTTTGCTGCTGTTACGTGCTGTTAGCCGCTGTTACCTGCTGTTTGCTGCTGTTACCTGCTGTTAGCCGCTGTTTGCTGCTGTTACGTGCTGTTAGCCGCTGTTACCTGCTGTTACCTGCTGTTTGCTGCTGTTACCTGCTGTTGGCCACTGTTAGCCGCTGTTACCTGCTGTTAGCCGCTGTTACCTGCTGTTAGCCGCTGTTTGCTGCTGTTTGCTGCTGTTACCTGCTGATAGCCGCTGTTAGCTGCTGTTAGCCAGCATGAGTGAAATTGTCTTCGAATATTGTGAGACTCGGACACTTAGTGAATAAACTCATGCAATTTTTAGGACACTCAAGATGAATATTTGCTGATATTATGCTGATGAAGAGTCTCTGTAAACAGTGTTATACCTTTGCTCTTCTTTTCTCTGCAGGTGGGAGTCATGGTGAACAGGATGGTGAGTGCTGAGTGGGGATGAGCTGATTCCTGATAACTGCAGCAGCAGCTTATGTGCAGAGATCTGACTTCGCCACATTAATGGGAGGTTGAGTGCTTCATCCAGCAGTGACTGACTGCTGCAGAGTGAACTGAGTATGGTCTAACATCATACCCGTGTGCCCCTCTGGATGTATCTGGACTGCTCTGCTGCTGCTAGGTCACAGTCTCTGTAGACACACTGAAGCTCCTCCACTCCTGCTGCTCCACACCCACATCCTCCAGCTCATTTTATTTGATTCATTCACAGATTAACAATTATTAGTATGTGTTACTAGAACCAACCAGAGACTAAACATCAATCTAAATTGAAACATCTTGTTCTTCATCCAGAAGTTCATTTTGATCCACTCAGGACTGAAGTACAAGTCAGGATCAAACCCTTCAGGTTTAACTACTCTGAAGCTCTCAGGGGTCAAAATGAATCCTGATACCCAAGCAACACATGAAATCATGGCCTAATACAGGTTTTTGGCAACAGACAGAGATTTCCTCTAATTCATTTTTTACACATACTTGATAAAGTACATACAGAGTGAACATATTAATGCAAACCTGGGAACAAGTCGGAAGCTCTCAGTTTATCTTCGGGGTAAGGAATAGCTTGTGTTACAAGGATCATATCTTCCTGTGTTCGGCGTGCTGTGGTAGGTAAGAAGTCACTGAAGAATCTGTGTGCTCTCCATCTCTGGTGTATGGGGGCAGTGCAGGTGGGGGTTGAGCAGGTGTAGCCATTGGAGGTGCATGAACCACTCTGACACACAGGACACAATCACCACCACAAGTCCAAACTGTTTTTCTCTGTGGGGCAGTTCATACATGGTCCCAGGCTTCTGTTTGAGGGTTAGCAGAGTTTTGGGTGATTCAGGTTGATGAGTTTTAGTTTGGGAGTTCCTCCCCACCTTTGTAAAGTTTCTGTGTTGTGTGTGCATCGAACTCCATCCTGGTTCATTTTAAGCGGGCTTTTTTTGTGTGTGTGTGTTGTGTCTAGGTTAACGCCCCCCTCTGACTCATTTGGTTATTGTCTTCAGCTGTGTTTTCACCTGTCCCCCACTTCCCTTGTTATCCGGTGTGTTCATACTGCCTGAGTGTCTCTTTGTACATTGTCACACACGACCTCTTGGTTGTGTTTCCTTGTTCCACTAGTGTAAAGCTGCTTTTTCAGTTAATGTTCGGTCTCCTGAGTCGTGCATTTGGGTCCTCACCCTGACACAGTCACAGAGGTGGTCTGAGGCCATGTCCTCCCTCAGCTATGTGAGGTTAGAGGATGGAGGGGCTGCCTCCCCCACGTCACTGACACCACACTGTTATAGAACGCTCAACGAAAATCAAAATGTTCTCTCTGAGATTTTAATCCTTTGAAAACTCTTCAAACAACAACATCCTCGTGGTTTTAGACAAAGAATAGTAACAAGCACAGAATAATTTACCAATAATAATAATAATAATAATCAGTTGATGCTCACAATATCAGAGTTTTCTTATTGTCTAATTGCATTAGACTCAAAGGTTTTTTTAATGTCCCAGCAGCCTCTCCTCACCGTGAAGCAGCTCAAAGTAGATGAAAGCACAGAGGAGAGTGTCTGCCCCTCAGAAGCCACAAATAATTAAATAAACCCTTTGGAACAATTGGAAAGTCTTTTATTATTATTATTATTATTATTATTATTATTATTATTATTATTATTATTATTATTATTATTATCCCCATCCTCTCCTTCCATGTTCACTCTCTATAGTGAATGGAGATGGGGATACTGTGAAAACTGGGTGCTGGGCCAAAGAACAAGCAAACAGGAAAGGGAAGTCTGCACACCAAGAAAAAGCTCCTGGGTGATAAGGATACATTTATTACAAAACCATGATGAGAGTGCTGCCCTTCCTCAGATGACTCGTATTTAGTTCTATCCTATGAGTCCTGATTTGTTCCCGTTTCCTCTCACCTCGTAACCTTGTGTATAATTTTTTTTTTTCCCAGAGTTCTTTGTTGTGTTGTGCCTCATTCCAGTGCTGGGAATTCCCAGAGGAACAAACTTGATCATTAAAGTTGTATTTCACATCCCGACTCCCGAGTCCTGCTTTCTGGCTCTGAATCCTGCCTGTTTCCACTGCACTCTGTGACACGTGCATTTCAGCATTTTGGACAGAACCACAGAACCACAGTATTAGAACGGCAAGAACCCAAAACCATTAGAGAGGAAAGCAGAGGCTTCACCCCTTCAGTCACTGTGCACACAGTTGTGTACATCACTTTCTATTTACTTATTTTAGTTATATTGTACTCTAATATTCATTTTCTGACATCTCCGACCTAAAAAGATGACGTAGGCAGAAGATTACATTTTTCCACCAGAATTCCTGTATTGTGACCAAAGGGGTGTAGCTTTAGTAAACACACATGGTGGGAATGATCTAACTGAGAAGGAAAAACTAAAAGAAGCCATACTGAAATATTAAATCAGGGAATGTTGGAAAAGTGGTGTTATTGTTCAATTTACATTTCCTGGATTAAAACCAGTGTTTAAGGGCACAACAATGACTTCTCATGGGAAGGAGGAAATGCGTGCCACACCCTGATAAAGCACAGAAGAGGGACAGGATGCTTTTCCAGGTTCCACAAACCGAGGCAGGAAGGATGCAGCTCCGCTGGAAAGAGGCGATGATTCCAACCTGGACTAGATCCAAACCTGATTGAGACTGTAGCTCTCTGTCCCAGATCATATGGACAGGATGGTATTGGACAGACTGAGATATGAGAAAGAAGACAGAAGAAATGAGCAACACAAACAGCCTTTCACAGAGGCTGTCTGTCCCGAACATTGTGCAGTGCAGTGTATTTGTTGTGGGATGGGAACCTCCCATCACCTCCTGCCCCTTACAGTCTGGAGTCTCACTACGGCCAAGTAGGCGGTGACCTTTGTGTCGTCAGCCTCCAGAGGAGAATAAAGCACGAGGGGCCCAACAGTAGGAGTGCTGATTGTTCACATTTTGAAAAAGGATGAAATTGTGTGACAGCAGAGATGACTGGTTTGTGTTGGTCCGGGGGCCGTCACGCATCTGCGCCGTAACCCTACCAACTGGTGTCTGTGACACATCACGTGATCAGCCAGCGTGCGAGGAGCGGGGAAGACGGACCTCTGCAGCATAAGTAGACAGAACACTGCAGGCCCTGATATTCAAACACCAGCAGCGTCCGGATCAGCGGAATTACGTCTGACATGTCCGCTGGAACATCTCTGCTGCTCACCTGGATTCAGGTGTCCGCCTGCCTCCTCGTTTCGGTGCGCACAGGTGAGATTTACCCGTTAAATGAAACTGTGTAGCAGTGGTGGTGTGTGTGGCTGCTTTACCTGGTAACTTCTTACTGGAAATGTATATTTTAGTTTATTTTCTTCTTTTGACACTCGGACATAAGAAGTTAATGAACTTCGGAAGTGTTTAGCGAAAGCGTCTGTCTCGGGTTCTGATTCATCGGACGCTCGTATCAGCGGATGTGAGGTGAAGCAGCTTAAAGCGCCGCTTTGCAGGTGAAAACATCTGGGAGTGCATCATTACCCACTGTGGGTGATTTATAACTCTCAGTATTTAGTGACTGCTGACTCATGGATGATTCTAGGACCCATGATCGAGGCAGGCATACAGTGAAGAGTTCAGCTGGAATGATCACAGATTCTAAGATTGAATGGTTTTAGGGCTGATCAGTCATGTTGATCAGAACTTTCCAAAGTACGCTGAACTGTAGGTAAGCACCCCCCATGTGCAGCCTCAACACACCATCAGGTATGCCAGTGCAAAGAGGGGAGAACAGGTTTGAGTGCAGCCATCCTGCTGCTTCTCACTTACAGTACCTTTAATGGCCCCAGGATCCATGATTGGTTCTTTGATATTCCATCAACATTACTTCAGTGATAATCAGGAGTTATTTAATATGACTTTACAATGTCTCAAATGGAGATTTTGACACGATCGTTGCATAATTATGATTAAGGTCCACCAACATGTAACAGAACTGCAAGAGTGCTGTACATCAAATGACCAGCAGGTGTCAGTACTCCTAAACGAGCACCATCTGAGGTCAGGATCTGACTGGCCATATCAGACACATGCTGATCCATACCACAGCTCCATACTCGCGGTTTGATCTCATTAATGCTTTATATACATTTTCAAAATTTCTTTTCCTCAACTTTAAATTATAAACAGGAGTCAGGAAGTGCAGAGGAATACAACTTTAATGCCGAGGTCTTTTCCAGACACAGAGTTTACAGAGCTGACTGGAACCAGGAACACAAACTAGGGATTAAATCGGAATACAGAAGTCATCAGGCAGAACGCAGCCCTGGGAATGAGGGACGACATCAAAGAACTCTGGGAAACACGATTTATACACAAGGTAACGAGGGGAGAGGACACAGGTGGGAACAGATCAGGAATCATGAGATAGGAGAAGTAGAACTCAACAGAAGCATGACAGAATACAGACTGTCACAGTAGTGGTTCAGTGTGGAGAGTGACCATGGATGGAGAGGTTGGACAGCCCTTCCTTTGTGAACTGTGATGTTAATTTACTGACTGTGAGTGCGCCTGTGAGGAGATTTGATCCAGTTAATAAAGGACTTTCCAAACGTTCCAAAGGTTTGTCTTTTTCATTATAATCCTGTTGGCTTCTGAGGGACATCCATTATGGTGCTTTTATCTACGTTTGATCACCTGCAGTATGAGGAGCCATATTACTGTGTGTGTTTCACTTATTCCAACATGAAGCTGCAGTTTTTGTCGAGCAAATACCAAACGTACAATGTCACTGGTCACAAAAATCACACACGACAGCACGTTTTCTCAAATCAGAAATATTTAGTGCTTTATTTTAAGCTCCTGGTGGCTTTCCCCGCCATCATTAGGTAAACTGGATCCTTCTGGTTAAATTTCACCTGCACGTTATCCAGTGGTGGAAGGAGGATTTAGATGATGTTGTATTTTTGCACTCTGATTGGCTGTACTTTGACCTTTAACCTCTCTGCTCTGTGCTGTTTCCTCTTTCAGAGCAAACAAACATCACAGCTGATCCTGGACAGAACGTCACTCTGACGTGTCGAGCTCCAAACAAGAACATCATAGTTGTAGAGTGGAGCAGAGCTGATCTGGAGTCAGAATATGTCCTTTTGTACAGAGATGAGCAGTTTGATCCAGAGGAGCAGCATCCATCCTTTAGGGACCGGGTGGAGCTGCAGGACAGACAGATGAAGGATGGAGACGTGTCTTTGATCCTGAAGGACGTGACGATGAATGACACTGGATCGTACAAGTGTCGCGTCGTGCAGAGAGTCAGAGAACCGTTGAAGCTCCTCAGCACCATCTACTCTGAGTAGTTGCTCCTCCTCCTCCAGGTGAGTGAGCAGAGTTCAGTGTGTCTGTGATCAGAGGTGAAGCTGCTTCCTGGTTGTTGATGTTTGTTTCTAAAGATGTTGTTGATGAGACTTTGTAGAAAGCAGCTGGTCTGAGTGATGTGATCAGAGTGCAGTAGATAATGTCTGACAGCAGTTTGAAGAGGAAATGGATTCTGTTCTGTTCTTCACTCATCACCTACCTGACAGCTGACACCTCACACCTCTTTCTACCTGCAGGTCCATCAGGAGGAACCTCAGAGAAGATGGAGGGAGGAAGGATGGAGGGAAGGAGGGTGGATTTATCCCAGTGATACTTTCTCTGACAGCTTTTGCTGCATTTCTTGTTGTCCTGATCTGGATTAAACAGCTGAGGAATCGGGGATCATACAGTGTTACTGGTGTGACTGGGAACCTGCACAGACATATTTGTGTTTAACAGCATCACGTTTGAAATGAACTGAAATGCTTTTCCCTCTGGATTCTGAGGGCCTGCAGATGCTCCAGACTCTCTGGGCTAAGACGGATGATCCGCGGACACGTCGAGCGGATCCTAAGTTCGCTGTCACGTGTCTTTGTCAAGATACTTTGTGCTGGGATGGAAATGCTGCAAATATTGTGAATTTACACTGATTTACCACCTGAAACCCTTTGGCCCTTCATTTTTACATAAAGGGCTGTTTGGGGTGTTTGTTGGAGTGTTGTGAAGTCTTTGCTGTGAAAATGAAGCACCTTTTAATGACTGAACACATTAAATAAAACCAAAGTGAATAATCTGAGCTTTATTTGATCCTGAGTGAGCGACTGTTGTCTGCATTCGTGTGTTTGTGTGCATGTAAACTGATCATGTTGTGGACGAAGCTGATGCTGATGCAGTGTGCCTGTCCCCCTCTCTGGGCTTGGCCAGCATTTTCAGTGTCTCACCTTTGTTACTGTAGCTGTGTCATGTCCTGGTCCGGCAACATTGAGACTACATTATTGTAAAACAAGTAGGTGTGAACCAGCCCATCTAAACTGGAGAAGGTATCTTCATGGAGTGATGAACCTGATCCTTCACAGAGGGGCAGCATTCGGTAAATCGGGCCCACATGTCTGACTTTTGCTGAGTTCAGATGTGGCCTAGTTTCTATTTATATGATTAACTGAGACTATAAACAAATTCCACAGTCCAGCTGAGCAGCATTCACAGAGACAAGAGTAATGAACAGAAGACACATGAATGCAGAGATGTTTATTAAAATGAAGGAAAACATCCAAAATGATCAGACGTTTGTTCCTAATGTGAGCATGTGTGCTGCCGACTTCATTCATTCATGCTGAACTGATGCTTCTTTAAGTCGTTGGCACTGCTGCAGATTTATTCATTTCATGCGGTTATTTAAGCCAAATAGCAAAAACTGAGCAATGATGATTAACCACCTCACACAGCTGCATTGTGGTCATTTGTCTGGTGTAACACTTGCTTGGGAAGCTTTTACTTCACTTCAGCTCTCTCTCATTGGCTCCACAAAAACTTGGGAGCTGGTTCCACAGAAGAGGGGCCTGAAAGCTGGAGGCTCTGCCTCCCATTCTACTTTTAAGTATCCTTAGGAACGGCTTTTTCACAGCTGTGCTTGCACTGTTGTCGTTGCTAGGTGAAATGAGCTACGCAGAGGTGAGGGCAGGCGGTGCAGATATGAAGGCCAGACCGTCCAATTTCACAACCACTCACTTCCGGCTGGTGTGAACTTCATGGGCTCCGAAGGACCCGGTCTACCTAGGCCGGGTCCTTCGAAGGATGCGGCCCCTGAATTTTGACACAGCTAAGGACATGGACTTATTTCGTGAATCCACCATTTTTTCTCACAGCGATTTTATAGTCTAAGTTCTGTTATGCCGAAGTTGCAAGTAGAAAAGTCAAAATGTTTGGTTGTTGGTTGTATTAACCCACATGATTCTTTACATCGATCCCCCCGGCATCAGAGCCTCTTCGAAGTGCTTGTTTCTCTGCGGTAGCTAATCATATCGCTGCTATCAAACTACAAAAATGGCTGAACGGTGTGGAGTGGAATGCTCTGCGACCTGGAGGGGGGCGGGGCATGAAATGTCTCACTCACATTTAAAGAGACGCACCAAAATGAACTGCTCTAAGATGCTCCTCAGAACAGGGGTAAAAGAGGGGTCTGTGGAGCTACAGTAATGAGGACTTCAGACCAAAGCATCACAGTTCTACTTTATACAGACCAAGTCAATGTTTTACATATGAAAAGGAAGGCTTTAAAAGCATGATACGTGTCCTTTAGGCTTTTAATCAGAAGAAAAATGAGCATGTGTTTATGCATCAGGGCTGAAAATGAAGCTTGGTGCTGGAGGGTTTATGGGTGTTACAATCTGCTGAAGCTTCACTGTGAAGTTTTCAGCCCCTCAATGATGTTCCCACTGTTCATGATTAGCTCCCTCTAGTGGCCATATCTAAAGCCTGTTGGAGGATGGTGTTAATCTAAACTGTGAATCATAGTGTTGCAGTCAGTCATCAGTGTGTCTCTGCACAGCTGTGATTAAAATGTGTTCAGAGGGCCTCAGTGTGTGAATGGTTCCAGTTCAGCTCCATAACAGCAGCGTCCCTGGTTTGATTCCTGTTTCAGCTCATATCTGCCTCTCTCACTGAGGGGGAACGTGTGTGTGCATGTATGTATGAATGTATGAGTGTGTATACTTGTGCACAGCGGAAATAGTTTCCCCCCAATAGTGTTGCTGGTGCTCAGAGGAAGAGGGCGGGGCTTTACTTGGTGTCGGTGAGAGAAATGAAAAAAAGCTCAATTGAGCGAGAAGGACGATGAAGGAAACATCTGTGCTGTGTCTGCTCTGTAAGTAGAATCTCTGTGTTTGTTTGAATGATTGACCTTTGACTGTCTGCTCTCCTGATAACTGATGATGGAGGAGAAGACATGAAAAACAAATCAGGCTGAATTCAAGTTCCAAACACCATGAGGACCAACTGCAGGTCTGAACTGACTCTTTATCTTTGCTCAGGAGGAAACACAGCAGGCAGTGAAAAGCTCAAATCAGTCACTGAGTACATGAACACAGCTGCACAGAGGACACATCACTGTACTGTGGCTTTATTGAAGCTCTGAAATGAGCAGATCTATCAGAGAGACGAGTTTGTGGGTCTGTCATCTGTTTGTGTGGAGTTGTTCTTTGTGTGTTAATGTCAAACCAACCTGAGTGTCGTTTCTCTTTAGTTCTGATCTCACTGCTGAGCTGCACAACAAACCAAGGTCAGTAACCTTCTTCTGTCACAGCTTCAACCTGATAAATGCTCACTAATATGACCTGTTTGGCTTCATGTTTCATTGTAACCCTCACAGCTCGTCTGACTGTGAGTCCCAGCAGCTCTCAGTTCTTTGAAGGAGACTTTGTGTCTCTGAGCTGTGAGGAGGACGACAGCTCTGCTGGATGGACTCTGAGGAGGAACACAAGCAAACGACAGAGGACTCAGTGTGGAGATGAGTGGGGAAGATGGTCTGGTTCTTCCTGTAACATCAGCTACATTCTGATATCAGACAGTGGAGTTTACTGGTGTGAGTCCAGAGAGGGTGCCATCAGTAACATGGTTCAGCTCACAGTCACTGGTAAGCTGAGTGTGTGGAGTTAGTGTTGATGAAGCTGTGTGTAAATGGATGAAATGCTGTAGTTTGTCTCTGTGTTGAGGTGGATCAGTGATCCTGCAGAGTCCTGTCCTCCCTGTGATGGAGGGAGATGACGTCACTCTGCTCTGTCAAACAAAGACCACTCCCTCCAACCTCCCAGCTGCTTTCTATAAAGATGGCTCCCTCATCAGGAAGCAGCCTACAGGTCACATGACCATCCAGCATGTTTCCAGGTCTGATGAAGGCCTCTACAAGTGTGACATCAGCGGTCATGGAGAGTCTCCATCCAGCTGGATCACTGTCACAGGTGACACACTCACCTGTCTGTGTTTCTGCAGCTTTCAACATTCACAATGTGACCACAACTTAATGACTGTGTTTGCTTTATTTTAGAGAGACACACCACCACACCTCCACCTACATCCACACCTCCACCTACATCCACCTCTCCTCCTGTTCTCTCTGTGATCTCCTCTGTTGGATCAGTCTGTGTTGTGGTTCTACTGGTGTTACTGGTTCTGCTGGTGAGACGATGTGTTGAAGGTGAGACTTCCTGATCTTTCATGTTTGAGTTTCTTAAATGTAATCGTTGTTTAGATATTTAACTTTTATCATTGTTCATTTTGGATGATTTCAGCAGATAAAGAAAATGCTGGAGATGATGACATCACTCGTGTCAAATACAGTTCCATCAAAGCGTCACATCATTATCAGCCAATCAAACGAAGCAGAGGTGTGTTGTGTTTTTCTTCATAGCAGATTTTGAAGCAGGTCCTATCAGATTTTAGTTGTTGCTCTACACCTGTGCTGGTGGCCCTTGAAGTTAAAGTTATGGTCTAGTTTGGTTTACTTTATTAAAACTCCCCAAACATCTTCTGAGCCGGCTGCTGAGTGGTTTGATCTGCTTCTAGAAGAAGTCTGCTGCAGATTTATTGTGTGAGATCATTTACAGAAAGTCAGAGTGAAGCTAGTGATGATTATGATTATGGTTTGGATTGAAGAACATTTCCCTCATGGTTACTCTTTATCAGACTGGATCTGGTTAAGAAAGTATGAAAGTAGGATCATATTCAGGTTCATGAAGACTGCTGCTGACTCTGATGATATGATGAATTATGATGACATCATGGAGCCTGTGAGGGACGATCAGAAGTGTGAACTTTGTTACACATTTGTTTCCTTTATCTTAAACGTGCAAACACAGTGAAGTTTGTGTTTTTTACACTGAGCTCACTAAGCTTTGTTGACTGTGTGCTGGACTGTGTGTTTGTGGTCTGTGGGTAACTGATGCTAACAGCTCTGCAGTGCTGCAGCTTCCTGTTTGTGCTGCAGGTGTTTCAGCACAGCTCATTTTAAACTCAGACCAGCAGTTCATTCGAAGAATATTAATCACACCAAGAACTTCTTCCTGTATTTTTCCCTGTTTTCCATCACGTTTCATCTTTGACTCTTTATATTTCTGTGTCTCCAGCATTTTAAACCCGTCTATCTCAGTGTCTGCACTCAAAACCTGAATGTGACTTTTACAAAGTTAATAATTTAGTCGTATCTGTGTGCAATCTCTGCCATGAGTGACACAGAGTCACTCTGCTCATGATTCTTGTTAACTGGTCTGTAGCTGCTCCTCGCTGCAGTTTGTTCTGATCTGGCTGATAACAGTGTTGCATGCTGAGAGCATGTTTGCTTAGCGCTCTGTGGTGAAGAGCATCGGTGTGCACTGAAAGCAGGGTGCAGCTTTGTGGTCGTCTTCTTTTCTTTCTCACACAGACAGCCCCTGTGAAAAGTTCCTGTGGTCTTTGCATAATCGCTTATGTTGTTGCACCTGCAGTAATTTAAATGTGTTTTTATTCTGCAGACACTGATTCAGCTGCAGTCTACTCAGCAGTGACAACTGAAGACGTCACTTATAGACCAACAACCATCAGACCAAGGAGGCCCAGGTACAGCTGCTCTGTGACAGAGCCCAGCTAGATGCTGTTTGCAACCATCATGCTAAGCTAAGCTAACCAAACCACATCCTGACTGAAGCTCAGTCCCAGTTCATATTTACCAGTCTGAACTGGGACTGTGTGGTGCAGAGAGGTGCAGGTTGGAGGTCCTGATTGAACTCCAAAGCTTGTGATCATGTTTCCTGTTGTGTGAACTGTGTGTGTTTGTGTTCAGACTTTAAACCAGAGCCAGACGTCGTCTACTCTTCACTGAAGTAGTCCACCAGTCCAACCACTGACGTCCAGCTGCTGCTCTCTGACTGCTCCCCCAGCACCTCACACCTCAGACCATCCACATGTTTATAACATTTTTATGTGTTTTCGGCCTTTTTAGTAATTGAATTAGAATCTTCAGACTAAAAAAATACAATTTTGTATTATTTTTGATGTTATTAATGAAAATGTTGCTGCAAAATCAGAAATGGGAAAATAAATAGTCATGAAAAAACTGATTCCAGTCCGTTGTTTAGTAGCATGTTGAACCACGTATAACTGTAAGAATTTTCTGTGTGGCATTTGTATTGTGTTGACCCACTCTTGTTTACAGGGTTGCTTTACTTCACTGAGGTTTGCAGGCAGCGATTCATGCACAGCTCTCTTAAGGTCCCACCACAGCATCAAGTCAGGTTGACATCTGGACTTTGTCCTATTGCAACAGCTTTTCTACAAAGTCGTGGTGATAGACGTTGCAATACCAAGTGACGGGAACATCAAGAAGAAGAAACACGAGAAGCCCGAAAAATGCCAAGAGCTCAGAGAGGAGCTGGAAAAGATGCGGAAGATGAAGGTAACAGTGGTCCCCGTGGTAATTGGAACACTTGGAGCAGTGACCCCCAGACTGGGAGAGTGGCTCCAGCAGATTCCTGGAATGACATCCAAGATCTCTGTCCAGAAGAGCGCAGTCCAGGGAACAGCTTAGATACTGCACAGGACCCTCAAGAGGACCTGAGCTTGGAGGACACAAAGACCACCCGTAGAGGCGAGCTGGGATTTTTATTGTATTTTCATGTGTGTTTGCACTTTTCAATAAATTGTTCTAGAGAAAGAAAAATGTTGGCAACAATATGGCCACTTGTGTAGCAGAAATATAAATATGGTTTTACAGCTTTGCTGTCGGTCAAATGTCAAAAAAAAAAGATCATCACTTTCCTGAGGACACAGCAATGACTGTGACATAAACTAATCTGGTCAGATGTCATGGTCCTGGGCTGTTGGTCCAGTGGTTTGTGTTTAGCTTCACTTCCTGTTTTCCAGGTCTGTGCCCCAGGACTGCTGTGTGTTCCCCTGTCTAGTGATTTAGTCTTGAGGTTTAAAATAGAAAAAAACTATTCTGTTCCCAGTTAAGGGTGAAAAGAAGCCTCTTTCTTTTGTAAAGTGTTGGGGGGGGGGTCGCTACTACTGGTTGCTGCTGTGTGAGCAAAGAGTTTGACAATTTAAGAATAATATCTATTGACAGAAAGAATCATATCTTGGAATCTTTGTCTAAGAATTTGAAGAAATCTCTGTGTGCAAAGACCAAGCTGAGAAACAAGAAGGCTGAATGTGCTCTCATCCTTCAGCAGCATGAACAGTCACAGAGACCAGACCCTGCTTTGCAGCACAGACTTTAAGGATTCGAGACTCTGAAATACAAACAGTGATAAGGGAACACCGTTTAAGCATACATTTTAGTGTGCATAGATTATGTTCATAAATAGCTATTAGTTGTGGAACATCTGCCAAGTAATGACTAGCATGATAGGCTGTAACTGACATCTGATCAGTAAGATTAAAACTCGGAAATAGCATTAATCCTCCTTTGCAGTCCAGACGTCAGGCTCAGCTCTGAAACAGAAAACCTACGAAATATTTGCATTTATGACTCCACCCTTTCTCTCCTGTTTATGATCTTAACATCAGTCCCAATCCACCAATCAGAGCAAGCAGCAGAAATGACACACAGACCATATGTTTTACTCAGCGACTTTCAGTTTCATTAATAAAGGTCAGCTTAGTCCAGTCCGGGCTTGAACTCAGGTATTCCTTATTCTTGGAAAATTCCTCCATCGTTTGGACGTTTATCACAGTGACATGTCTGCGTCTCTCTGCTGGACTTTGCTCTCCATCTGCCTCCTGTCTGTCTCTGCAGGTGAGACCCAGCTTCATTTAAATCCAACAGGTAGTTTTTCACCGACCGATCAAAGCGCTGTGCGTCCGTCTGTCCAACAATAGTGTGAATTTGAAATCTGGCCTTTAATGACACAAAAACCATAAACATGAGCTGATAGAGTGCAAACAGAGTCACAGCAGCTCAGTAAATATAGTGAATAATAATAAGTAACAATAAGTAATATAGTAATCAGTAATTATGAGATTAAAGTGGTGATAAATAACACAGTAGTTGAGGAAGAATGGGTTTGTGAATAAAGACATGTTCTCTCTGACAGTTTTAGCACCTTCATCAAAATATTCGAGCCAAAATGAGCCGTGGATTTCATATTTCTGTCCTGATCATGTTCTGACTGTGCAGACACACAAGCACAGGTGAAGGCTGCTGTGGCTTGTACATAAAAATATTAATTCTGTTGTGATTTTAAGGAGAGAGAGATTAAAGTGAAGGTGTGTATGTACAGAGGCAGTCGGATCAGCTATAGGAGAACAGCTGACTCACACAAGTGTGACTGAACTAAAACCTGCTGAACAGCATTACAGTCACGTGTTTACTGTATGTATGTGCGTCTGTGTGTGTGCGTCAGAGGTGATGAAGGGTTGTGTGTTTGTATTTGCATTTTGCACCAATACTGCCCCTGAGGTTCCACCTGTCAGTCAACTCTCTGGGTTTATACATTATTTATCCACAGGTTTCCATAACCTTAAAACAAATTAACACCTCATTAACAGTTGTGTTCATATTCATGATTTACAAAGTGTGTTTGTGTGACCTCTGTGACCTGCTAAATGTCACCACAGGTGAAGAGTTTGGGCTAAATTCAGCCTGACCTGTAAAGGAAATAAAACCTGGTCCGGATCAGGTTGTGTGTTCAGCACTGTGATCTAACAGGGGGAAAGTTTGCTCCTCGCCGTGAAGAGAACAGCTGCATTTTTAACCTTTAACCTCTGTGTTGTTTCCTCTTTCAGACCTGAAAAGCATCACAGCCGTGCCTGGACAGACCGTCGCTCTGCCGTGTCGCGCTCCGAACAGCAGCATCCCCATCGTCGTCGTGGAGTGGAGCAGAGCTGACCTGGAGTCAGAATATGTCCTTCTGCTCCAGGATGATCGATCTGTGCTTGAAGAGCAGCATCCATCCTTCGAGAACCGGGTGGAGCTGCAGGACGGAGAGATGAAGGATGGAGACGTGTCTCTGATCCTGAAGGATGTGACGGCTGCTGATGGCGGAACATACGAGTGTCGTGTGATCCAGAGAGGATCAGGGCGCAGTAAGAGAGACGCTGAGGACATGTCCATGAGTGTGAACCTGAGTGTTGTTCCTCCAGGTGAGTCAGTAGGTTGTGATCAAAGGTGAGGCCGATGCCAAGTAAATGTGAGAACCACTTCTTTGTATCCTAAATTATTTTTCAGTACTGTGGGAAAATGCACGTTACATTAAATCAGTGAAGGTAAATATTCTGGTGGATGATTAAGGACACACAGTATTCTGTAGTTTATTAGTTCCTGTTTTTATTTCTGTGTATTTTCACTTTTGTTAAAATGATGAATCGCTGGTTTGATTCCAGCCAGAGGCACAAAGGTTCTTTATTGTTCCATCAGGAACAGCTTTTAGCTCCAATGAGACCAAAGAGTCGGTTTCTCCTGGATTCTGTCGTTCACCCACCACCTGCCTGACAGCTGACCCCTCACACCTGTTTCTACCTGCAGGTCCAACAGGAGGATCTACGGGACAGATCGTTGGCCAAGTAATTTGGATTGGACTTGTTTTTGTTGTTGGTGTTTTGATCTTTTATCTGTGCAATAAAAAAGGATGGTGTAGAAGAATGAATGCCCTCCTGATGAACCGCAGGTGAATCGTCCACGCTTCCTCCCGATCCATGACTGAGTGAGCTGCTGCTTTTCTTCTTAGAGCACAAAGTAACATTTTCCTGTTTCCTGCTGTATGATAAAAAAAATAGGAAGCTGTCCTGCTGTCTTTGGACTCTTTTGGGAATGTCGGGAAACTCGAGGACATAGCTGTTAATGTGATGATGATTCCTGTTGTAGGGGCTTTTCACATCCCACTTCCTTTCATGATCACATTCATTAAAAAAAGAACCAATTACTGGCCTGCTTGGCTTTTTTCCTCTCTTTGAGTCGCCACAGCAGGTCGTTGTCCTCGATCCCTGCATCCTCCACCGTCACACCAGCCTTTAAATGAAGGACGAGAAGCTGAACTTTATGACCTCCTTCATCCTGAGCAGCCTCTGTCGTGGTCCCGGGTCACTGACGAAGGGCTTTGGAGGTCTCTGGAGTTGTGTCTTTATGGTTTCTTGTTGAAGTTTGACTTTCATTCATTAAATTTCAGTTTGTATTTATTGAATTTCCTAGTTCCCTTGTATCCAGTTAGCTTTATTTTCCAGCCTGACAGTGAACACAGGCACAGGCTTACAGGAAACTAAGGGTTTAAATACAGAGGCAGCAGCAGCAGCAGGCTGGAAGGATTCAGGGAGCACAACGAAACAAAGACGACTCAGCTGAAACAGAACTGCTCTGATCAGATTGTTGGCGTTCATGTCTGCCGCTCAGACACTTACAGGTTTGACTGTTCAGCCTGAAGTGGAGAAAATGATTCAGCAAATATTTTAGAGCAGGAATGAACTCTGAACTTCACGTGAATCTGTAGAAAATCATAATCATATGACAAAATTATGACTTTGTAGTCACAGAAAACTTTAACATGACCTATAACAGCTGTTTAAATTAAAATGTGGAATATTTGCAGGCTGGTTTCTGAGAAACATGGAGCCTGTGAAGCATCTGTCTTCATAAGTCCACCCTGCCTCCTGACATGCTGTGACGTCTATGATCACACACCTGTTAGACTTTTAATCTCATTAAAAAAGCTCAGTGGGGTTTAAACGCCGCCATGGTTTGGATGTTTAACTTTCAAACTGAGTGAAATGTCTGCTGGACATCACTGTCTCGCTGCCTCCTCTTTGTCTCTGCAGATGAGACTGAAGTGGTTTCAAAGCCAACAGGCTTCCTCTGATTATAAAACCATACCTCATTAATCATGTGATCAATCACGTGTCTCTGATTCTGGGGAATATGGCGATTAATGACTCCGGAAAATACGAGGGTGGTGTCATCCAGAGAGGAGCACATCTGGAATATGTCCACATCAGCTCCATCTACCTGAGAGTTGTTCCTCCAGGGGAGTTGGTAGGTTGAGATTAGAGGTGAGGGTGATTCCTGGTTGTTACTAGCTTAAATACAGTAGGAGGCTCATTGATAATGAATATGTAATTATAGAAACAATTATTTTCATCCATCTGCTGCAACATGAACATGGGTAAGATCAGCAAGCAGAGCATCCCGCTGTTACCATGGAAGAGGCAGCAGGGAAGTCTCACAGCAGCTTTTAATGAGAGGAAGAAGCTCCATTTAAATACCTGCACATTTATCTGCAGGTCATCTGAAACTAAAAATTCAGTTTTCTACAAAGTTATTCTACAGTGGCACGTCAAATTAAAATGAAGTTAAAGTTTTGGTGGATATTTAATGAGAACATAAAGGGCAGGGTGTGGTTTTAAACCTCTATTAGAGCCTGTATTTAGGTATCTGGGGGCTCTGTCATGGTGTGGAGCTGCACTTCAGTCAGAGGTGTCCCTGATTTCATAAAATGGACGGCAAGCAGATGGAGATGATGCTGTCTGCTAAAACCAGTTATAAGACAAGCTGCTGAGTTCTGAACCAATCAGAGGCCAGAGAGGAGGGACAGAAAGAGTCCAGAGTGAGGAAATAAAGGTGTGCTTGACTTCCTCCAGGTCTGACCGTGAAACCTGGGCTTTGTTTTAGAGATGGTTCGAATTTGGGGAGAGAGAGAGAGAGAGAGAGAGAGAGAGAGAGAGAGAGAGAGAGAGAGAGAGACTGGGCGAGTTCTTTAATGTGAGGTATAAACTGACCTTCACCATTTCTGCCATCAGGCCGACTCTCAGAGGAGCTCATGGGACTGAACCACACCCAACATTTATCATCAGAGAGAGTTAAACAGCAGATCAGCTTTAAGGGTCACTTCAAAGGTACATCTGTGTGACGTCAGTGGGGCAACGAAAGGATATTCTTAAATTATTACCAATTAATAGTCATTACAACCTGATGAGGAAGCCCACACACTCACCAAGTTCTGTCTATGTCATGAACACATATTGATATGAAGATAATCTTTATTCAGAGTGAAATAAAATACAACCATTTAAATGAGACCAACATAATTATACTCACTGGTTTATTTTAATATTAGACCATGGAGAATCACTGATGACCTGCTTGTATCCATGTAGAGTTTCCAGTCCAGCAGCTCCCTCTAGTGGCCATATCTAAAGCCTGTGGGAGGATGGTGTTAATGTAAAATGTGAATCATAGTGTTGCAGTCAGTCATCAGTGTGTCTCTGCACAGCTGTAATTAAAATGTGTTCAGAGGGCCTCAGTGTGTGAATGGTTCCAGTTCAGCTCCATAACAGCAGCGTCCCTGGTTTGATTCCTGTGTTTCAGCTCATATCTGCCTCTCTCACTGAGGGGGACGTGTGTGAGAGTGTGTGCGCGCGCGTGCACGCACCACTGCCTCTGCACCAATAGTGTTGCTGGTGCTCAGAGGAAGAGGGCGGGGCTTTACTTGGTGTCAGTGAGAGAAATGAAAAAAAGCTCAAATGAGCGAGAAGGACGATGAAGGAAACATCTGTGCTGTGTCTGCTCTGTAAGTAGAATCTCTGTGTTTGTTTGAATGATTGACCTTTGACTGTCTGCTCTCCTGATAACTGATGATGGAGGAGAAGACATGAAAAACAAATCAGGCTGAATTCAAGTTCCAAACACCATGAGGACCAACTGCAGGTCTGAACTGACTCTTTATCTTTGCTCAGGAGGAAACACAGCAGGCAGTGAAAAGCTCAAATCAGTCCCTGAGTACATGAACACAGCTGCACAGAGGACACATCACTGTACTGTGAGAGTGAAGGGTTAGGGTTAGATCATGGACAGTGTAAATGTTTGAAAATGCAGATCTCACCAGATAGATGATATAAAAGACGAGTTTGTGGGTCTGTCAGCTGTTTGTGTGGAGTTGTTCTTTGTGTGTTGATGTCAAACCAACCTGAGTGTCATTTCTCTTTAGTTCTGATCTCACTGCTGAGCTGCACAACAAACCAAGGTCAGTAACCTTCTTCTGTCACAGCTTCAACCTGATAAATGCTCACTAATATGACCTGTTTGGCTTCATGTTTCATTGTAACCCTCACAGCTCGTCTGACTGTGAGTCCCAGCAGCTCTCAGTTCTTTGAAGGAGACTTTGTGTCTCTGAGCTGTGAGGAGGACGACAGCTCTGCTGGATGGACTCTGAGGAGGAACACAAGCAAAGCAACAGAGGACTCAGTGTGGAGATGAGTGGGGAGAAGCAGCTGGTTCTTCCTGTAACATCAGTTCGTCTTCCCATCAGACAGTGGAGTTTACTGGTGTTAGTCCAGAGAGGTGCCATCAGTAACATGTTCTAGATAACTGATGAGACCTCTCACCACACTGTACCTGGTTAGGTTAATAATAGTGTTCATGCTGTGCAAACATGAATCAGTGCACTGAAACAGTCTGTGGTCGTCTGCCTCGTCAGTGTTTCACAGCAAAGTCGTTAGGATGAAAAGCTGCTCTGGTTTATAAAACTTATTAATTAATCTCTTCACTGTGGAACATTACAAATGAGAAAAATATATTTTTGTAGTGAGCCAGCTCTACTAAAGCAGAGGTGGCAAAAGTACACACAGTCTTTACTTTAAGCAGAAGTACAGATATTTTAAATAATGATAAAATATACTCTCATACCCTTGAGCCTCCTCACATCACCAATATTTAGCTCATTTTTAGTAGATGCACCTATGAGTATCAATGTGAAAATCCTACTTTGAATCTACACTCATCCACCCATCCATCCATCCATCCATGCAACCATCCATACATCCATCCATGCATCCATCCATCCATGCATCCATCCATGAATTCATCCATCCATCCATCCATCCATGTATCCATCCATCTATCCATCCATCCATGCATCCATCCATGAATTCATCCATCCATGAATTCATCCATCCATGTATCCATACATCCATGCATCATGCATCCATCCATCCATCCATCCATCCATCCATGCATGCATCTATCCATCCATCCATCCATCCATCCATCTTCCACTTATCCTTTTCAGGATTGCCGAGTAATGCAGTAACAAATGTGTAACTGTTTTTGCAGTGGAAGCATGGCTGCAGCTGCAGTGAGGTGCAGTCTAATGGTTTTGATCTCTATTGGCTGACTGTATTTGTCCTGCAGCAGCCTCCATAGCTCCCTTTATGCATGTGGCATGGGAGGGGTAAGAAAACAGCTGATTGCGGTCTGTTACCTGCTGATGTTTCCATCTTTGATGTGTTTAAGTCTTAGTTCGTTCCTGTTCTAATGGCATTCAGAGCCTTTTTAGTCTGAATTGACCTGCTGTGAAGTTTTTCATATTTGCATATATATTCATACCCTTGTAGCTCCTTAGTGTGGTATTATAGATCACTCCATATTTTTGTTTCTCAACTCTGTCTTGTTGCTAAAGCTTGATACAAAGTTTTCATATCAGTATATGTGAAAGATGAGAATGATTTATTGCAATGTGACGTTACTAGAGTGAACAGAGTCGAGAGACAGGCTTTAAATCCACTGCAGTCATGAGTAATGTCAAACAGGTGTGATGGGGAAACACTCCAGGGGCAACAGGAGAGACTCCGCCTCCAGGCGGGGCAACAACAGGTAGGAAGCCAGCCTCCAACTCCACTCCACCATGGCAGGAAGGAGCTGCTGAAACAGTCCTGGTGCCACTCTTTCAGCTCAGTCCAGTCACATTTGAAAGGCAGCTGTTCTGGAACAATCCCACCGTCTTTTGGACATTTGTCACAATTTTAGATGAAGTGAAATGTCTGCTGTAACGTCTGCGTCTCTCTGCTGGGCTTTACTCTCCGTCTGCCTCCTCTGTGTCGCTGCAGGTGAGATTCAACCTGATTTATATCAACAGGATTTTCTAATTCATAAAACAGTATCTCAGTAAGGACCTTTTTCATATTCATGATTTAAAATGTGTGTTTAACTGGGCTGTATGACCTTCCAGAGCTCACCCCATTTAAAGAGTTAAAGCTGAGACTAGAACTGATCTGGGGCCTGTTCTTGTTCCAGAGTCGGTTCAGTGAAAGCTATGAGTCTGTTACCCCTGAGATGAGGGTCTCTCCCATAAAGAGCTGAGTCAGTTAACAGCGTAAGCCTGTCCTGCTTCACGCATTTCATTTCCTCATACCTGCAGGTCATGTCAAAGCTTCATATCAGAGCCGATCTAGTATCTGCTCATCTGCAGATGCTTATGCCTATAAAAGTCAGGTTCAATCAGTTCTTGCATAACAGTCATGGGGTAACTGACTCTGTGACTCTGCAGGCGTATATCAAAGCTTTACAGACCTCGCTGCACGCTGTCACTGAATGCCTTCAAATACATTTTGAAATGCGGCCAGAATAGATATTTACACCTTTACAATTAGAATATAACAGAATTTGGTGCAAGATTCCAGCTTTAGTCCTTCATTACCCCTCTGAGAGCAGCAGGAAAGGCTGCTGTAACTTCTACATCTGCTGAGCTTCGCTCTCTGCCTCCTGTTTGTCCCTGCAGGGGAGATTTATTAGCATTTATCAGCTGGCATGAAAACTTAAAAAACATAAGTGACTGAATATATCTCTGTGACCAATAAGGCACAAACAACCTGATCAGTTTTAGAAGCTGTGTCCTGTTGTGTGCCACAGCAGTGGTGTGGAAGAGGCTGGAGCGCTAACTAAGACCACGCAGAGCTGCATTCGGTGATGTTAGCTTGCACACATAAACTTCATTCCTTCATCAAAGTCTGTCGTTCTGTCCAGCACCTCACTGTGACGTGAGCAGTTCTTTTATCTTTGTCATTTCCTCTTTCAGACCAGAAAAACATCCAGTAGCTGTGCCGGGACAGACTGTCACGCTGCCGTGTCGAGCTCCAAACAACAACTATCCCGTCTTAGTCGTCGAGTGGAGCCGAGCTGACCTGGAGTCAGAATATGTCCTTGTTTACCGAGACGAGAAGCTCGATCCAGAAGAGCAGCATCCACCTTTTAAGGACCGGGTGGATCTGCAGGACAGACGGATGAAGGACGGAGACGCGTCTTTGGTTCTGAAGGATGTGACGGTCAATGACACAGGAACATACGAGTGTCACGTCGTTCAGAGAGGAACAAACCGCAGGACGAGAGCCAGTCTGGATGGTGACTCCATCAGCACCATCTACCTGAGTGTTGTTGCTCCAGGTGAGTCATCCATCCATCACAGGGGCTGCCAGCCTATCACAGGGCTCTGGTTGTTGATGCCTGAGAAAATGTTTCTCTGTTAAATGTAGTGAAGGTGCAAAGCTTTGGTCCTTGTGTTTGTACCTGGTACTTTCCTCTGGTAACCACAGAAAAAGGCAGCCTGTAGAGCTGAACTAGGCAACATCTCTTCTTCTCAGATGCTCATACTAAGTTAGATCAAATAAGCAACGGCCCACATGTTGAACGACGAGTTGAAACATGGTACATATAGTGACCAGAAATGATGAAGTGTGTTTTTATTGGCTGCTGTGGTGAGCAGTTATGCCTTTAACCTCTCTGCTCTGTGTTGTTTCCTCTTTCAGAGCAGAAAAACATCACAGCTGAGTCTGGACAGAACGTCACTCTGACATGTCAAGCCCCAACTCCCATCCTCGTGCCGGGCGTGGAGTGGAGCAGACGTGATCTGGAGACACAATATGTCCTTTGGTACTGGGAAAAGCAGTTTGTTCCATATTACCAGCATCCATCCTTTAAGAACCGGGTGGATCTGCAGGACAGACAGATGAAGGATGGAGACGTGTCTTTGATCCTGAACAATGTGACGAGTGCTGATAACGGAACCTACGAGTGTTGCGTCATCCAGGAAGTCAGAGACGGTAGAAGGTCCATCATTTTCAAGTCTGAGGCCCTCAGCATCATCCACCTGAAGGTTTGTCCACCAGGTAAGTTGGTCAGATTCAGTTTGGCTCAGTCCAGTTCCGATCTGATGAAGATGAATGTTTATGGCAGATGTTAAAAGGAGCTGAAGCTGCTTCCTGGTTGTTGATGTTTGTTTCTAAAGATGTTGTTGGTGAGACTTTGTAGAAAGCAGCTGGTCTGAGTGATGTGATCAGAGTGCAGTAGATAATGTCTGACAGCAGTTTGAAGAGGAAATGGATTCTGTTCTGTTCTTCACTCATCACCTACCTGACACCTCACACCTCTTTCTACCTGCAGGTCCAGGAGGAGGAGCCTCAGAGGATGGAGGGAAGGAGGATGGATTTATTGGTCTGCTGGTTTTTCTTGTGCTTTCTTTTGTTTCTTGTGCAATTTTGATAAAATACATGAAAAAGACTGAAAGGACAGAAAAGGCAGAAGCAGAAAAAAGTAGTACCCCCCCGCCGAGCAGCAAGTCCAAATGCTCCGTGCGTCCCAGTCGTTCTGTCTTCCGAGGCAGGAAGACAGATGTTGTGAAGACAGACAGAAGCTCACATTGATGGGATCCAGCAGACCATGGGCACCTGTAGATGTCTGTAGGTGTTTGTCAGGAGGTTTCCAGGATCTGGGTGGATCTGTGGGGTTGGACGTGTTTAGTTTGCACATAGATAGATCAGCATCTTTGTGTTCTAAAGCAAAGACGTTATTTTCCTCATGAAAAAAATGATAATGCAGGCATTGAAACAATCATTTAAAATATTTCTATCAAAGTCAGAATACTTTCCTTTGGGAACAGACTTTTGGAGGCACCAAACTTTTTTGCAGGCGGGAAAGCAAAATCCGGGTCTTTGTGACAAAAACGTTTCTGTAGTGAAGATTCCTGCTTTAGGAACTTTTCCATGCTTCTTTTCTTTCTTCCTCGTCAGTTTTCTGAACAGCTTTCCTGATTGTTTCTGTTAGAATTATTGTGTAAACTTTCTTCCGTTTACATTGAAATTATCATATCTTCTGTTTTTATAAGTTTTACATTACATTGTTGTTTTATTTTGAAGTCTGCAAGAAACATATATAGCATACATTTACACATATAACATACCTATAAGACACGCACTTTCACGTATGTAACGTACACACATTCCACAGGATGCTTTTACCATATATGGTAAGGAAAGAGCCAAGAATGCTGTTTGTTACATGCTGTAAACTGAGTTTTATGTAACCCACGTGATTTTACTGTGAAAGTCTGGAATAAAATCATTCAAGGACAAAAAAGGCACCGAACTCAAAGGATAAACCAGCCGTGTCTAACAGACAACTTAGCAAGGAATTTAAATCTTTGTGAGAACTGAAGAAGCCTTTAGGATAAGAAACATCTTCAAGAAACAAAAAGGAGTCCAGTCGCCCTTTTTCTTTTTTTTTCAAGCTCCAAAGATAGTGTGACCCGGACGACTGAGAACCCACACCAACATTCGAGCACTTCATATCACGCCTCACGTTTCTTCTGCAGAATCCATGAGAGATATCAAAGACAAACAGTTTAACAGGCATTAATTGTCTTTTTGCTTTTGTGCAGGCTGATCTCCAAAAAGCTGACAGCTGAAAACATAACTCGGCACAGTGTGCGGTGTGTCCTGCGTTGACACCGCTGCACAGGCACACAACACACAAGCATAAATGCTGGAAACAGTGTCGCCGCTGGTGTCGACCCAATCATGGGCTCCACTTTCAGTTATGGCAGAAATATAAATGAAGCTTTGGAGCAGAAAATGGCAACAATTTTCCCCATTAGGCTCAGACTTCATGAGGATAGGACACACTGGTAATGACTGGATCACCGCTTTGCCTCCACATTGTACACGTTCTACCAGGTCCAGCTGTAACTCCTCTGATCCAGCTCAGACTTTGTTCTTTCACTTTTAGCACATTTTACTTAAAGCCTTTTTATCACATGATCATCTGCCTCAGATAAAAACATTTCAGGTGGAAAAAAGAACAGGTTTGAAATGATCACACCCCGCTGATAAAAACTAATCTGGTCACATTGTTAACGCACATGGTCGGCCTTTAGATTCATGCAGATTCTAATCTTTAAAGGGTTTAAAGTGGAAAAAGGGTTCTGCAGACAGTTCCATTAGAGCAGAAGCAGAATCTGTTCCCCATGACAAACACTGAGCATTAGAGCTAGAACTGCTGAACAGGTCTCAGTGGCTAACATCATACATCAGCGTCTCTTCTGCAGCCTAGCAACAATGAAAAAGATTGCGCTATTGTGTCAGCAAAGGAAAGTTTTTTCTTTTTTTTAAAATTTTTAGTCAAATGTGCTTCTTGTTCTAGTGCTCCCGCATGGAAATGATATTTTATCTACAGGTGCTGGTCGTGAAATTAGAAGATCATGAAAAAGTTGATTTATTTCAGTAATTCTACTCATAAAGTGAAACTTGAACACTGGAACATACGAGTGTCGTGTCCAGAGAGAGGATGACAGTGTGGAGCGCATCAGCACCATCACCCTGAGAGTTGCTCCTCCTCCAGGTGAGTGAGCAGAGTTCAGTGTGTCTGTGATCAGAGGTGAAGCTGCTTCCTGGTTGTTGATGTTTGTTTCTAAAGATGTTGTTGATGAGACTTTGTAGAAAGCAGCTGGTCTGAGTGATGTGATCAGAGTGCAGTAGATAATGTCTGACAGCAGTTTGAAGAGGAAATGGATTCTGTTTTGTTCTTCACTCATCACCTACCTGACAGCTGACACCTCACACCTCTTTCTACCTGCAGGTCCATCAGGAGGAGGAACCTCAGAGGATGGAGGGAGGAAGGGTGGAGGATCTGTTGGTCTCTCAGTCTCTGCTCTGCTGCTTCTTGCTGCTGCTGTAGGTTTTGTGATCTACAGGAAGCACACACAGAGTCAGGATCCATATCCTCCTCCTGATGAACTGCAGCCTGTTTGAAGCCTCTCAGAGGTTCCAGCTGAGCTCTGAGTCTCCTGCTGCTGCTCCAAACTCCAAACAGGTGTTTCCTCTGATCTGTCAAGCTTTATTTTATATATTTATTTGAGTTTGATAATAAAGTTTCATAAAAACACTGGATGCCTTCCTTAATTGAGTCTGTTGTCTTTTCTGTGGCTGTAAAGTTTAT
This sequence comes from Pterophyllum scalare, assembly GCA_024447675.2. Lineage (NCBI taxonomy): Eukaryota > Metazoa > Chordata > Actinopteri > Cichliformes > Cichlidae > Pterophyllum > Pterophyllum scalare. Next base: position 61,225 of record JAMQGT020011887.1, on the reverse strand, counting down.
TTTATCTCCTTTTCTGATCTGTGGAAGCAGTTTCTATCTCAGCTGGAGTCAGTCTAAACAGATCGTATGTAACTAAGTACACCATGCAAACAAACCTGAGGCCGTCTCCCTGCAGCCGACACACCGGTGAAACTGAGTGTTCCTGTAACACCAAACAACAAAATGGAAATTTGGTTTGAAGCTGCTGTGAACAGCTGTAAAACATCAGCTGGGTTGTGCTTCCTTGGCACAGGGATGATGGGGGCTCTCTCGATGCATGCAGGTACCACTGCCGGGCTGAGAAGTGCTGAAGATGTTTGTGACCACATCTTTTAGTTGCTAGGCACAGTACTTCAGGACCCATCCATGGCTGCCAGTTGAAGGGGCGGAGCCTCAAAGCCTGGTTGGGTTGAGTTCACCATCAGTGAATGAGTTCTTCTCCAGTTTCTATTAAAGGTTTCTATTAAAACTATGACAGTCTGATCATCATCCTGAACATATATGTAAGTGAAGGTAATTTTAAACCTCAGTTAAACACAATGCAAACATTTTTTTAGGAAGAGCACATGTTCAACCTGTTTAACAGTGGAAGCATCATAGATGATCTGCTGCATCCATGTAGAGTTTCCAGTCCAGCAGCTCCCTCTAGTGGCCATATCTAAAGCTTGTGGGAGGATGGTGTTAATGTAAAATGTGAATCATAGTGTTGCAGTCAGTCATCAGTGTGTCTCTGCACAGCTGTAATTAACATGTGTTCAGAGGGCCTCAGTGTGTGAATGGTTCCAGTTCAGCTCCATAACAGCAGCGTCCCTGGTTTGATTCCTGTAAGTGAGGAACTGAAATGCTGATTCGTTTTCTGGTAGCAGTTTGATGCTCGCCCGAGTGTCGGTCAGGACTCAAACCGGAGACTCACTTAGTCTGTTATCGTGCTTTATTGCAGGTTTGGGGTAGGGGTGCGTGGATGTGTGGTATCCCTGACTCAGATGATTGTAGGGATGAAAGTCATTTCCATACATGCACACCAAATCAAACAACATATACAAGAAACAATAATAGTTAAAGATGTAACCCAGATAAAATTATAAACTAAAGGACTAACTCTGTCCGCCTTAGTTCAAACCTACTAGTACAAAGGTCACAGGGGCCATCTAGTGGCGTAAACAATCATTTAACACATGTGAAACATTAGTAAGCAGTCAAGAACCAGTCAAACAAAGGAAATGCCCCCCACCACCACCACCTCTGCACCAATGGTGTTGCTGCTGCTCAGAGGAAGAGGGCGGGGCTTTACTTGGTGTCAGTGAGAGAAATGAAAAAAAGCTCAAATGAGCGAGAAGGACGATGAAGGAAACATCTGTGCTGTGTCTGCTCTGTAAGTAGAATCTCTGTGTTTGTTTGAATGATTGACCTTTGACTGTCTGCTCTCCTGATAACTGATGATGGAGGAGAAGACATGAAAAACAAATCAGGCTGAATTCAAGTTCCAAACACCATGAGGACCAACTGCAGGTCTGAACTGACTCTTTATCTTTGCTCAGGAGGAAACACAGCAGGCAGTGAAAAGCTCAAATCAGTCCCTGAGTACATGAACACAGCTGCACAGAGGACACATCACTGTACTGTGATGCTGAGGAGGAGAGGATGGTTTTTATATAGTCAGAGGACAATTACCATATCTATTCATTATAATCACTTTGAGAGATGCATCTTAGATAAACAGTTAGAGGAGCTTAAACAGTCAAAACTGTGTGAGAACATTTGTGTCAACAGAGGTTCTTTTAAAACGTTTGAATGTGGTGTAAAATGTTAATAGAAACATAATTCAGTGATGTGTTAATGATATTTAACAGTGCAGGTGTCACAGAGGTGCAGTGGTTAGTGTCTGTTTCCTCCCACAGTCCAAAGACATGTTGGGTTAACCGGTGAATCTAAACTGGCTGCAGGTGTGAATGTGAGAGTGAATGTTTGTCTGTCTCTATGTTAGTCTGTGATGGACTGATGACCTGTACTCACCTTAGAACAGCTGGGAGACACTCCAGCTCTCCTGATCCTGAACAGGATAAATAGTTAAAAACATTGTTGCTGCATCAACTCTAAACTGAGCAGATCTATCAGAGAGAGATGAGTTTGTGGGTCTGTCAGCTGTTTGTGTGGACTTGTTCTTTGTGTGTTAATGTCAAACCAACCCGAGTATCATTTCTCTTTAGTTCTGATCTCACTGCTGAGCTGCACAACAAACCAAGGTCAGTAACCTTCTTCTGTCACAGCTTCAATTCAGTTTTTTTTAAAGTAGTGCCAAATTGCCTCAGGGCGCTTTGTATTGTGGGTAAAGACCCTACAATAACACAGAGAAAACCCAACAGTCAAAATGAGCCCCTATGAGCAAGCACTTGGCGACGGTGGGAAGGAAAAACTCCCTTTTAACAGGAAGAAACCTCCAGCAGAACCAGGCTCAGGGAGGGGCAGTCATCTGCTGCGACCGGTTGGGGCTGAGTGGAGAGAGACAGGACAAAAGACATGCTGTGGAAGAGAGACAGAGATTAATAATAATGATTAAATACAGAGTGAAGTATAAACAAGTAAATAAAGGTGAATCAACAGAAACAGTGCATTATGGGACCCCCCTCAGCAGCCTAGGCCTATAGCAGCATAACTAAGGGGTGGTTCAGGGTCACCTGATCCAGCCCTAACTATAAGCTTGATCATAAAGGAAAGTTTTAAGCCTAATTTTGAAAATAGAGAGGGTGTCTGTCTCCTGAATCCAAGCTGGGAGCTGGTTCCACAGAAGAGGGGCCTGAAAGCTGAAGGCTCTGCCTCCCATTCTACTTTTAAGTATCCTAGGAACCACAAGTAAGCCAGCAGGCTGAGAGCGAAGTGCTCTATTGGGGTGATACGGTACTATGAGGTCTTTGAGATAAGATGGGGCTGATTATTCAAGACCTTGTATGTGAGGAGAAGGATTTTAAATTCTACTCTAGATTTAACAGGGAGCCAATGAAGAGAAGCCAATATGGGAGAAATATGCTCTCTCGTTCTAGTCCCTGTCAGTACTCTAGCTGCAGCAGTTTGGATATTTTTTGTGTATTTTGTATCAGGTTGTATTCAACTGGATACATGGTACGAGGACTAGTTCTTCTATGGGGCTTTTCTACTCTAGCATTACATTTACACAGGTTCATACTCAGACAGTTGAAGAAACTTGGGGTTCAGTATCTTGCCCACGGATACTCTTGAGAACCTAGGAATCGAACCACTAAGCTTCTGATTGGTAGACCAACCAGTAGACCTGCCTGAGCCACAGCCATAATTGCTCACTAATATGACCTGTTTGGCTTCATGTTTCATTGTAACCCTCACAGCTCGTCTGACTGTGAGTCCCAGCAGCTCTCAGTTCTTTGAAGGAGACTTTGTGTCTCTGAGCTGTGAGGAGGACGACAGCTCTGCTGGATGGACTCTGAGGAGGAACACAAGCAACCTACAGAGGACTCAGTGTGGAGATGGGTGGGGAGAAGCAGCTGGTTCTTCCTGTAACATCAGCTACATCCTCCCATTTGACAGTGGAGTTTACTGGTGTGAGTCCAGAGAGGGTGCCATCAGTAACATGGTTCAGCTCACAGTCACTGGTAAGCTGAGTGTGTGGAGTTAGTGTTGATGAAGCTGTGTGTAAATGGATGAAATGCTGTAGTTTGTCTCTGTGTTGAGGTGGATCAGTGATCCTGCAGAGTCCTGTCCTCCCTGTGATGGAGGGAGATGACGTCACTCTGCTCTGTCAAACAAAGACCACTCCCTCCAACCTCCCAGCTGCTTTCTATAAAGATGGCTCCCTCATCGGGAAGCAGCCTACAGGTCACATGACCATCCAGCATGTTTCCAGGTCTGATGAAGGCCTCTACAAGTGTGACATCAGCGGTCATGGAGAGTCTCCATCCAGCTGGATCACTGTCACAGGTGACACACTCACCTGTCTGTGTTTCTGCAGCTTTCAACATTCACAATGTGACCACAACTTAATGACTGTGTTTGTTTTATTTTAGAGAGACACACCACCACACCTCCACCTACATCCACACCTCCACCTACATCCACACCTCCACCTACATCCACCTCTCCTGCTGTTCTCTCTGTGATCTCCTCTGTTGGATCAGTCTGTGTTGTGGTTCTACTGGTGTTACTGGTTCTGCTGGTGAGACGATGTGTTCACAGGAAACCTGAAGGTCAGACTCAGACTTCCTGATCTTTCATGGATGATTTTGATTAGTAGAATAAAGTTCACATTCATTATGATCACAGTAACAACTTTCTTAAATGTAATCTCTGTTTAGATGTTTAATTTCTATTATTGTTCATTTTGGATGATTTCAGCAGATAAAGAAGAAGATGGAGATGATGACATCATCACTGAAATCATGCAGAGTGCCATCATAATATCAAATCGTCAACAACAGCCAATCAGACGACACAGAGGTAGTATTGTGTTTTCTTTATTGTGGATTTTAGGTCATCACCATAGTATGTGAGGATCTTAGCTGTTCCCAGGACTGTGCTCTTCTGGACAGAGATCTCAGATGTTATTCCAGGAATCTGCTGGAGCCATTTTCCCATTTTGTGGGGAACAGTGCCCCAAGGCTTCCAATTACCATGGGGACCACTGTTGCTGTCACACTCCACATCCTTTCCAGCTCTTCTCTGAGCCCTTTTTGTTTTTCTTTAAGGTTCTCGTGTTCCTTCAGTTTCCATACAATTCAGTTTTATTTGTATAGCACCAAATCACAACGACCTCAAGGCGCTTTGAGGCGACGGTTCCTTCTTCTTGATGTTGCCATCACTTGGTATTGCAGCATCTATCACTACGACTTTCTTCCTTTGCCACTTGGTTATGGCGATCCATGTATGCCCTGCCTGCTAGCAACTTGCACCCTGCTGTTATGTGCTGGATTGTCTCAGGAGCGCCTCTGCACAACCTGAACCTGGGGTCTTGCCTGATGTGGTAGACCCCAGCCTCTATCGATCTTGTGGTCAGACCTTGCTCTTGTGCTGCCATGATTAGTGCCTCTGTGCTGTATATCAGTCTTTGTTGTTTCATCTAGGATAGTGGTTCTGACACTCACTAGTTCTTGGCCTCCTTCCTTCTGCTTAGCGTACAGCAGGGATCCTCAAATCCAGGCCTGGAGGTCTGGTGTCCTGCACCTTTTCGATGTGTCTCTGTTTCAACACACCAGTTGTTGTTGGGGCGTGGTATCCTGAACTGAAATGCTAACTGAAATGCTACTACACGTGTAATCCCAGTGAAAAGGGTCACATGAAGAAGATGTGGGACCTATGGACTCTGCGGCACATCATCCTAGTCTAGTGATGGACAAATATCGATAAAGCTTGAGAGGATGTGGCAGGTAAGGGTAACGGTGCTCCCCGTGGTAATTGGAGCACTCGTGGAAGTGACCCACAAGCTGGGAGAGTGGCTCCAGCAGATTCCTGGAACAACATCCGAGATCTCTGTCCAGAAGAGCGCAGTGTTTGGAACAGCTAAGGTGCTGCTCAGGACCCTTAAAGCTCCCAGCCTCTGGTAGATGACCTGAACTTGGAGGACAAATAACAGCCACAGTGTGAGCTGGGAACATAAATACATTTATAATTAGTAGCTGTTTAGTTTCAGCTGCTTGTTATTGATTTCACTGGATTACTGTGTTCATAACATGACCCAAAGGTGGACAGTTTAACATTTGATTCTATAGGCTGCTTGGTTTGTTTAATGCTCTGACTGAGCAGTATGATGCATAATTTCACATAGTAGTAGAAGGATTATTTTTTTAATATATATCCAACATATTTAATTGCACAAAATATGCTATGTATACCCTTTGTAGTTTTCTCTGGACCCTCTGGACCCAGATATCAGGGGTGTTTGTGGCCCACAGGACATCAGCAGTGTTGTTGCTGAGAGCAGCTCTGATGAGGCCCACTTGGCTCTGCTGTCTGGTTTTTGGTGCACATGAACTTATTGTCACTATGAGACGCATAAAGAAACAGAGTGAAGGACAAAATGTTCTTTGCTCCGATAAGTGGACTTGATCAAAGTTGTGCATGTGAAACCACAGCAGCAACTTCCTGTTGTTGATCACAGTAGATCTGAACAGGTGAACGTTCTCACCACAGTGTGACTGCTTTGGCCAACAGCAGTGTTGATGCTGTGAGAGCGTGTCTGCTTTGTGCTCTGTGGTGAAGAGTGTGAGTCTGCGCTGCAGAAAGATGGCAGCTTTGTGGTCGTCCACCTGCCTTTTTCTCAGAAACGCCCCCCCCAGTTCTCTGTGGTCAGTCGGTGTTTCTCAGCAGAGGTGTTAAGAGGAGCAACAACTGTGAGAGCTGCTGTGGTTTATAAAGCAGAACATCAGTGATGTAGCAGCTCATCAGGCTCATGGTCCATCACAGCTCTCAGGTTACTGTAATGTGTGAAGGACACAAAGAAAGTTACAAGTTTCCTTGTTGTTGTTTGGCTGTATTGGACAAAATAATGAGAATTAAAATCCACTGAGGAGTCGAGGAGACTCACAAACAGTCACATCCACACACATTCATCCAGTTTCACTGAAATCACATCAACACTCTGAGAGCAGCAATTCTTCTGAATTATGGAGGATCAGACGATCAATGACTCCATGAGCCAAAAATCATCATTTACTCTCTTCATGATGCAACATTACAAACAGAACAAATGTTTTGTGTCATTTAGCTGCAGTGTAATGATCCAGCTGTACTGCTGCAGTTGTTGTACCTGCAGTTATTTAAATGTGTTTTTATTCTGCAGACACTGATTCAGCTGCAGTCTACTCAGCAGTGACAACTGGAGACTTCACTTATAGACCAACAACCATCAGATCAAGGAGGCCCAGGTACAGCTGCTCTGTATCAGAGCCAAGCTAGCTGCTGTTTGCAGCCATCACGCTAAGCTAAGCTAACCACATCCTGACTCAAGCTCAGTCCCAGTTCATATTTACCAGTCTGAACTGGGACTGTGTGATGCAGAGAGGTGCAGGTTGGAGGTCCTGATTGAACTCCAAAGCTTGTAATCATGTTTCCTGTTGTGTGAACTGTGTGTGTTTGTGTTCAGACTTTAAACCAGAGCCAGACGTCGTCTACTCTTCACTGAAGTAGTCCACCAGTCCAACCACTGACGTCCAGCTGCTGCTCTCTGACTGCTCCCCCAGCACCTCACACCTCAGACCATCCACATGTTAAACATAGTTTTATATGTTTTGTGATTTTTTCTCATGTATATAGACTCATAACTCAAAAAAGTACCCTATTTCAATTATAATATTTATTATTATGTATTTTACAGCAAAATCAGCAATGAGACATAGTGTATGAACCAGTTTGGGTTACAGTTAGAAACAGTTAGCATCTTAGGATCAGCTGGATCAGCAGTCTTTTGTCCCGTCTCTCTCCCCTGTGTTATTGTAGGGTCTTTACCCACAATTCAAAGCGCCTTGGGGCGACTGTTTGTTGTGATTTGGTGCTATATAAATAAAATTATTTTGAACTGAAGACATTCCTGCAGTTTAACTAACTGATGTGTATCATCTGGCTTCATGGATAGATAAAGCTGGGTATCATCTGCATAACAATGAAAATTGATGCAATGCTTCAAATAAACCGTTCCTCTGCAGATGATCAGTTAGCTGTTTTACAACTACTCTTTCAAGGATTTTGGAGAGAAAAGGAAGGTTGGAGATTGGCCTATAATTAGCTAAGACAGCTGGGTCAGTGATGATCGTGGCTTTGCTGACAAAGCGAAGTGGCGTTTAGAGGTTACTGCCCACATACCATATGTTGGAATAAGCTTAGTGTGGGATTTAGCGGGGTATGGTCCAAAAGCATTTAATTATCATATACTATGCACTGACAGCTTTCTCTGTCTTTATTATTGTTCACCAAGGTCATGTTTGGAAGCTTTTACCCTCATTCATATATGCATACCTGTCAAGTCTTCCTTTTTGGCTGGGAAACTCCCATATTTTACCCCTCTGTGCGGCCTATTATTTTCCTGTATATTTCCCCTATTTTAGAATATTATTTTTTAAAAAGCATTCCTGTGCCACTCCAAATTGAATTCTGTCACTAGCCTAGTGCCTCAGACCTCGCTTTGACTCCACCCTCCAACCCTCAGACCTCGCTTTGAGTCCACCCTCCAACCCTCAGACCTCGCTTTGACTCCACCCTCCAACCCTCAGACCTCGCTTTGACTCCACCCTCCAACCCCCCAACCTCACTTATACACAGAGCCTGCCTCCCCACTCCCACCCAGCTAGTTTTCTTACAGAAGTTGGCAGCAGTGGCTCAGATAAAGGATAGGACCATTAGGTATTTAACTCATTATTTATCAATGTCTTTGCACAGCGAGTCAACAGTGACGTATTTGAACACATTAACAGCTCTGAGGTTAGGTGCTCTGATTAGGTTGGTGGTCACACAGAGTCAGGAGTGTTTCACATGTGGCTCGGTGACAAACTGATGCTGAATATGGTCACCCTTTAATAAACACGTGGTTTAAGAAGCAGGGCTCACGTCGCAGTTCCAGCCTGTTACAGTCACATCTGTAGCCACTAGAGGGCGGTCAGGAACAAGAACAGCTCACTTCCTTTTCTGCTCTGGGCTGGACACAAACATCATTTCTTTGTTGATTCTAATTGTCCGCAACTGAATTATGAAGCTTAAAAAACATGATGTTTAAAGAATCTGATGGTAATCCTCTCCATACCCAGCAGTTTATTAAAATTAATAAAGGGCTGTAAAATCAGACCTGAAAGAAATGGAACTGATTTTATGAGGAAAACTGAACAAACAAATGAATGAAAATAACACCATGGGAATTATTATTATTAATATTATTAATAGTATAATTATTAATCATCATCATAATAACAAAATATTAACAATAATAACAATGTTAATAATAATATTATTAATATTAATAATAATAATATGACTAAGACATAAGTAAGTGACTAAGACAGACCCACCAGGAGCAGTGAGGACCTGTGCCCACACACTGACAGCCGCAGGGACTCCCAGGACTGCCGGTCAGACGAGCTTTGTGGTTGGACCCGTTCCACTTCCATCATCTTCATGTGTCACTCAGCCATCCAGAGAATGCAAAAACCTGAGAAACAGGTCTGAGTGCTGTTGGAATCCAGGCCTTCAGGCAAAAGCAGACCTGGATGGTGGTGAAAGAAACACTGCATGTTAGAAAGAATGAATTCTTTGATTAAGAACAGTCCAAACGACCTGCTGAGTGGCTGTAAAGGTTCACCTCTGACTTTGTGAGCATGAGGCCTCTTCTCACTCTGACTCCGCCTGTTCCAGGAAACTGTCACTGCTGGAAACACCCACCCACACTCACATACCTGTTCAGCACTCACTCAGCTTCATTCAGTGGTTTGAAGTGCAGTCAGGTTCTCAGGTGTTCTCTGATAGGAACACCATCCTTTCACATGAAGCAGAAATGTCTGCTGTAAGGTCTTCGGCTCTCTGCTGGGCTTTGCCTGCTGTCTGCCTCCTGCTCGTCTCTGCAGGTGAGATCAAACTGGCTTTAAATGATTTTCCTCAGGAATTCTGTCCATATTCATGATGTTAATATGTGTTAGGCTCTGTGACCTGCCTCCTCACAGTTACAGAGTTAAAGCTGCAGCTCTGATTTTACTAAGCATCAGACGAGTTTCCATGTGACTCCTTTTTATCATTTCCTCATATAAGCAGTGTCAGGCCTCATATAGGTAGTTTACACCTTTACAAACATTAAAGTTAGCTCTTAACGTAGCAGCAGAGGCAGTTTCTCTGGAGCTCTGTGGACAAGGAAGCAGCTGTCAGCGCTCAGCCGGCTGACTCACACACAGCTGACTCACACACAGCCATCACTGGGATTTAAACTGTGCGACACGTTAAACACTTCTTTGTGTTGTCACCGATCACAGCCCGACAAAAGCTGTCATACAGGTTTCTGAATGCATGCTACAGATATATATATATATATATATATATATTTATATATATATATATATATATATATATATATATATATATATATATATATATATATAGAACTGGCAAATTGGCTCTTCGCAATTTGTGGAGAAAGTTGAGGTGCTGGTGAGCCTTCTTGGCCAGAGAAGTGGTGTTGAGGGTCTCGGAGCAGTTCTCTGTGTCATGCACACTCAGAAACTTGGTGCTGCTCACCCTCTCCACAGGAGCACCGTGGATGGTCAGAGAGTGCTGAAGTCCACAGTTTTCTCCTTTGTCTTCTTCACATTCAGAGGAAGACTGCTGTGGTTGCACCTGCTCCTGTAGTTTGTCTCAGTATTGTCAGTGAAGACGTTGGAGCTGTGCAACAGCGTGCAGTCATGGGTCAAAAGGGTGAAGAGGAGGGGGCTCAGAGTGATGGTGCTGGATGTGTGAGGGCTGAGTGGAGGGCAGTAGAAATGGGGTCTGGGGTTCTGAGATGTTGCCGGACTAGCTGTTCGAAGCACTTTTCAACACAGTTACACAGTAGTCATGGAAACAGGTGGGTGACGACTTCTGTGGGACAGCGATGATGGTGCGGTGCACGGGTCCAGCTCAATCATCCATTTAGTGACATTGAAGTTGGTTAAATAACTATTTCCATGAGTGTGGATAATAGTGAATGAAATGTTAAACTTTTCTTTTCTTTCTTAAACGGCCGAAACGTTGGACACATTCATGTTTCTGCTCCAGCGGATTCGGGTGGAGGCTCTGCTCTTTATGTGCTGCCATGCTGCGTCCTGACTGTGCCATGAAGCATGTGTAACCACAGGTTTTGTTGTGTTAGCTGACTTGAAAACACCTTAAACCCAATCAGGGAGATTCCCTCACTGTGCTTCATATTTCACGTTTTGAGCTGATGGGAAACCAAAACTCTGCAGACACTCGGCTCTGACCAGGATCAAAGAGATCAGTCAACACGTTCAGTGCAGTTCATTGACCCACAGAGCTCATGTCCTGGTACACCTCGCAGGTTTAGCGGAGCTCAGTGGCCTCTGTCTGCTGCAGTTACTGTGACCTCTGTGCTCTGTGTTCTTTCCTCTTTCAGAGCAGAACGAAGGTCACAGCTGAGTGTGGACAGAACGTCACTCTGACATGTCGACCTCCAAACAACAACACCATCACAGGTGTAGAGTGGAGCAGAGCTGACCTGGAGCCAGAATATCTCCTTGTTTACAGAGATGGGCAGGTTCTTTCAGATAACCAGCATCCATCCTTTAGGAACCGGGTGGAGCTGCAGGACAGACAGATGAAGGATGGAGACGTGTCTGTGATTCTGAAGGACGCGACGAATAATGACACTGGAACATACGAGTGTCGAGTTATTCAGAGTGGAACAAACAATGACCCCATCAGCACCATCACCCTGAGAGTTGCTCCTCCTCCTCCAGGTGAGTGAGCAGAGTTCAGTGTGTCTGTGATCAGAGGTGAAGCTGCTTCCTGGTTGTTGATGTTTGTTTCTAAAGATGTTGTTGATGAGACTTTGTAGAAAGCAGCTGGTCTGAGTGATGTGATCAGAGTGCAGTAGATAATGTCTGACAGCAGTTTGAAGAGGAAATGGATTCTGTTCTGTTCTTCACTCATCACCTACCTGACAGCTGACACCTCACACCTCTTTCTACCTGCAGGTCCAACGAGGAGGAACCTCAGAGGATGGAGGGAAGGAGGGTGGAGGGAAGGAGTATGCTTTTGTTTGCCTGCAGGTTTTTGTGGTGCTCATTGTTGTCGTTAGTTTTGTGATCTTAATAGAATACAAACAAAGACGGAAGCTGAAGAAACGAGCAGCTTCTTACTGAGCAGCAGGTTAAAACCCTCCGATCCTCCACTGAGTGACCTGCTGCCCGACAGCACCACCCACAGGGTGCTGGTGGCTGCTACATCCTGGGGTGGATTTTTGTGTCTCTGTCTGGGGTGTGTGTGGGGGGGTTACACTTCACAGAAGTGTGTCCACTTTGATTTTATAGCATCAGTTCCTCTCTTCTTTCCTCCTCGGTTTCTTTGGTTTCTTTTTGTTGTTGGATCAGAATTTAAATGAAGGGGGAGGAGCTTAGATTTGCTGCGTCCTTCATGCAGACTCTGATCTTTATGTTTATTTGTTAAGCTCAGTGTGTACTTCAGTGTTTTTGTTGTGTCTGTTTGTTTTTGCTCAGATGTATTAGTATGTTTTATAACTCCAGCTGTGAGCTGACTCTTTATGGAAACTACACTTTCATGCATTTATTTTTTAATCTATTGTAACTTTTTCTAATAAATCGTTCCACTGTGAAATGTTTGACTGTGAGCTCGTGAAACTCTGACTGAACCAGTGAGAAGAACATGGATGAAGTCTGTAACAGTTGAAGCTTCATAATATCTCGGCGGTCCAGTGGGTGCTGCGTGTGGTGTGCGTATGTGTGGGTTGTAGTTGCATTTCCAGTAAGTCCACACAGGTCAGGTGGGGATTTCAGAAGGGTTTGCATGAGCTAATCGATGCCTGAGGTGCAGAAATGAGTCGTAACTCTTTCTAAAGTTATGTAACCAGAGCTTCCTGCAGTCACAGGACTGCACATCATCTCTGACAATGAGCCAGAGCGACGTCATCACCCTCCAACACAATATCAGCCTGCACAAAGTTCCCAGCACACACTAACAGATGACTCTTAGACAGGTGGGAGGAGGAAAGTGTCTTTGGTGTCTTCACAGTCTTTAAGATAATAAAACAGCAGGAATCTAATGTGAGCCAATTAAATGATATGAAAAAAATGTTGTGCAGATTAAAAAAAAAAGCTGCTGTCACATTAAAGGATCGGCGGTTAGCAGGTAAACACACATCAGCAGGATGTGATGCAGTGTGAGTGTTGTGGTGCTGTGATAAAAGGTTTGCAGATTCAACAACCACACAACAGAAACTGTATCACACAACAACCAGAAAGCCTCCTCAGCTGATTGTAGAGCACAGCCAGAGAAAGCACCATCAGCTGCTGCTGTATCAAAACCACAGGTAATAAAGATCCAGCAGCTTCCTGCTGAGTGAGATGCTCAGACCGCAGAATGTCACGGTTTGGGTCTCCAAGTGACGTCTTTACTCATATTCAGCAGACAGGAATAAAAAGCTAACTTCCAAACAGGATCAGCAGGCTGAGAGCAACAATGTTCCCCGTTTACAGCGTCACAGCGGAGCTTCAAAAGCATGAAACGTGCACATGAAGAGCTTTAATCCAGCAGCAGCACCATAATCATCATGCTTCAAACTCTTCCACTGGATCGAAACTTCAATATCGTCATCATATTTTGGACATTTCGAAAAATCTCAGAGTTGCATAAGAAAAACTATAAAATAAGGATGCAGAATAAACTGACAGGCTCAGGGCCGGGGCAGCCGTGCTCTGACTCTGGCTGCTTTAGCCGTGGTTTAACATTTCTTACAGGCCATCGGTAAGAAGTTCCCCTCCGTGCAGGAACATAACAGCTACATCCTCAAAGCAACAACTAAAGGTGCCCTTAAATCATTTGACCTCCCACCTCGTCTTCCACCCTCCGGCTGTGTTTTCAGAAGCTGTCTGACCACAAGCCAGTGGTGAGACTGAGAGGCTGCAGCTCATACGCGCTGCCTGCGTTTCACTTCCTGTCAGCCGAACAGCAGCATTTACAGTATTAAACATGATCAACAGAAGCCGTGTTTAAGATAATTATCAGACATTTTTCTCCATCTTTAATGCTGAGATCCTCTCTGATTTGGAGACCACGCAGGTCGAGAGGATCTTCTTTAGGTCAGCTGATTTAGTTTCTGTCCATCTTTGTAGTCGGCGATCAGCTTTAACATTTTAAAACATCATTTCCTGCTTTGTTAGAAGCAGAACAGAAAAAAACAAACGAACCCTTCGATGAAAACCACAGCAGTGGCATCCTGTCACAGAGGAAGAGGAGGAGGGTTCGAGCTGCTGTAAGTGTGAGCTGGTCAAAGTGCTGGTCTGATATCCTCCAGAGGTAGGATGGAGGAAACATCTCTGCTGTTTCTTCTCTGTGAGTACGCTGATTATTGATCTAAAAGGCTCAAAGATCGTCTATCGGGTCTTTCTGCGACACAGCTTGGTGTGGAATTGGGGGGTTACAGGGTTTTTTGGATTCGGGGCACAGACGTGGCAACAAGGAAGGAGAACTGTTCACAGGAAGTCAGATATTTGATTATAAGTTCACGCCATGTGCTGCAGAGAACACTGATTTATAGGTTAGCCTGCAGCCCTCTTACAGTTGACTGTTAATAACTGTTTTAATAAGCAGCTAATAATGCATTCAGAATCAGCACCTCGCCTAATTGTTCATTCGTTAATGTGTGCATCATTTGGAGATTAGATTAACTGTGTGCTGCTGGGCAGTGGAGTAGAAGCGGAAAGCAGCATAGAAACACTGATCATGGTTCAGGCCCTGACACCCACAGATACGTGCCTGTGCAGGACACAAAAGACAAAACCATTTCCTCTTTCCTCCGCTCCTTATCATAACTCTACCAAACCAGTGACGTAGAGTCGTCCTTCATATTCTCTGCTGTCCTGTTAAATCTCGAACTCTGAACCAACCTGAGTGTCGTTTCTCTTTAGCTCTGATCTCACTGCTGAGCTGCACAACAAACCAAGGTCAGTAACCTCCTCAGCGATGCTCTGGTTCTGTTTCATGCATCATGCTTCACAATAGACATGACATTATGACAGCTGACTGGTGAAGTGAATAACACTAATTACGTCTTCATCGTGGCACCTGTTAGTTGGTGTGTTGTGTTAGAAGCAGGGTAAAAGGGCAAGCGTAAAGATTTGAGCGACTTCGGCATGGACCGAAGCTTCCATAGAGAGGTGTCTAAATACGCAGTGCATTGCAGTTTGGTGCCCTTTCTTGGAAGCAGGATTCCCAGACAGCCGTGGCCTCTTTCAGCAGGATAATGCTGCCCTGCCATAAAGCAAAAATGGTTCAGGAATGGTGTGAGGTGTTGTCTTGGCCTCCAAATTCCTCATATCGCAATCAGTCCGATCCATAGAGATCCCAGCTCACAGGACGTAAAGGATCTGTTGGTAGGATCGGGGTGCCACAGCACGCCTTCAGGGTCCATGCGTCTATATAAAGTGCAGACTTAGATCAACTGTTTATGAATTATAGGCATTTTTGTACCCAACCCCATTATTATAACCAGCTGTGGGGAAGTGAAAGCTTCATTTTTCTTTATAGTTTTATCTGAGCTTTTGCTACATGGCCTTTAAAAGCAAGTCGAGTGTTTTATGTCCTCTGATTTTCTTTAATCCAGAAAATAAAGAACATAAAACAAAAACATTCCTCCGACAGCTCGTCTGACTGTGAGTCCCAGCAGCTCTCAGCTCTTTAAAGGAGACTTTGTGTCTCTGAGCTGTGAGGAGGACGACAGCTCTGCTGGATGGACTCTGAGGAGGAACACAAGCAAAAAACAGAGGACTCAGTGTGGAGATGGGTGGGGAAGATGGTCTGGTTCTTCCTGTGACATCAGCTACAGCACCACATGGGACAGTGGAGTTTACTGGTGTGAGTCCAGAGAGGGTGCCATCAGTAACATGGTTCAGCTCACAGTCACTGGTAAGCTGAGTGTGTGGAGTTAGTGTTGATGAAGCTGTGTGTAAATGGATGAAATGCTGTAGTTTGTCTCTGTGTTGAGGTGGATCAGTGATCCTGCAGAGTCCTGTCCTCCCTGTGATGGAGGGAGATGACGTCACTCTGCTCTGTCAAACAAAGACCACTCCCTCCAACCTCCCAGCTGCTTTCTATAAAGATGGCTCCCTCATCAGGAAGCAGCCTACAGGTCACATGACCATCCAGCATGTTTCCAGGTCTGATGAAGGCCTCTACAAGTGTGACATCAGCGGTCATGGAGAGTCTCCATCCAGCTGGATCACTGTCACAGGTGAGGAGCTCGATTTTATTTCACTGTTTTTTTCCCCCTCACCATATTCACCGGAACAGGTGGGATTCTCTCTGCAGGTATACCCACAACCACAGCCACGCCCACCAAGTCTCAGACCCCGCCCAGTTCATCAGCCCCAAACCTTGACCCCACCATCCTCCAGGCTGTGCACATTCAGTTCTTCCACCTGGTGGTGTTCTGTCTGTACTTCATCTGCACTCTCTTCGTGATATCTTTGTACTGGCACAGAACCACAGGTAACACTCTGACACTTATTTATCATGCTTCTCTCATTTTGCCTCCATTTAAAGGATAAAACGTGTGATTACCTCATCATACAGGAAATAATACGGCCATCTCCACGGCAGCAGCAGCTCCACCCATCCAGGCTGAGCCGAGGTTGGCTCACAACTGACATGTAGTTCCTGCTCCATCCGTCAGATGACGGAGGTCATCTCATTCTCTCATTCACACCAGTGTAAATGCTGAATGTGGGTCTCACTGAGGAAGCAGGTAGAAACTGAAGCAGGTCGTTGGACTTCTAATAAGTTTATACCGAATTAAAATCTTCTCTATCACTTGGAAATATGCCTCTTCTCATTCAGAGTTTGCAATCAAAGCTTCTATAATTATGCCCAGCTTGTTCAGATGAGGGCGCATAATGTGGCAGAGCCTCCAGGGAGGGCGAGGCTGCAGGAACTGGACAGGAACCCGAACACAAACTACCACAGAACCCTTTTCTCTCGTGTTCAGAGCACAGAACCAACACGGCCCCGGCTGTAAATGCTGATGCTGCAGTCGGTCTGTGCTTGTAGGTGACAGGTAACAGCGGGCGCTGCTGGCGTGTGGGACTTTCTGCCTGTGGCTGGCACCTCTGTAGCTGCCACGCTTCCTGTTTCCTGTCAGTGAACGTGAAACTGCAGGTATTTAATCTAGAACTGTCTGACTGTCTGCAGCAAACAGTTTCTTTATGATTCTGTCTCAAACTTCCTTCACCTTAAGAGCTCCCTTCATTTGGAATAAAATGTGGATTTCTGTTTCCGTTTCTTCTGCGACATCATCCAGCTGATTAAAATCTCTGTGTGTGGTCAGCGTGTCGGCATCAGTGTGCTTTCTTCTGACGGCACAAAGAAGTGCTGAAGCAGCAGAAAGCTCACAGTGTGAGCAGATAGAAGAAGAAACTGGTATCTGCAGCGTGAACCTGAGGTTTGCTGCTGTCATCGCTGGAAACATAACCTGACTGTCTGTGTGAGATCGCAGCAGCAGCTAAATGCTTACAGGGTGGTGCATCCAGCTGCACCTGCATGAAAACGCTCCTGCCTGAATGTCTGTGTCCGGATAGGTTTTAAGTGCATTTTTACCGCTAAGGAGGTTTTAATTCCAGAGCCCACAGCAACCAGCAGCATCTCACTGAGACACTTTTACAGCACTGAGGAGAGACCTGTGAGTCAAACACAATAATGCTCACAAAGCTTTAGGTCAGCCACAGCGTGATTTCAGAGGATCACGTTCTGATCCTGCGATCAACACAGAGTGAGCCCAAAAACTGGTGAAATCATTTTTCCCAGGAAACCTGAGCAAACGCGTCAGAGCCACATCTGTTTATGTTAAAGCGCCCTCTGGTGGGCAGAAGCGTGAGGTCACACTGTGAGACCCGATGCAGTGATCGCAGACAGAAAACCTGGATTCTTGCTTCTGGTTTCTGTCTGAGCTCATTACCAACTGACTTCAAATCTGGATGTCCCCCATCTAAAAATAATGCTGAGAGCATTTCCTCACCACAGGGATGATGACATTAATAATACGAGGTTATGGAAGCAGGTGTGAGGCCTCCTTAAAAGCAGACAGTCGTTTTGGTGGTAATTTGATTTCATCTAATCTGTAATGAGAAGCTGATGTAGCAGGAGAAGTGAGTCTGGGATGTAGCACCAAGCTGGAGGTGCTCTGGGGTTAAACTGAGAATGACAGTGTATTTATGTAGCAGTATAAGCTGCAGGAAATAAACTGTTTATGACCAGCATACATGTAATTAAGGTTAAGGCTCATTCCCCATTAATCTAAACAGGAGCATCACATAACAGAGACATCATAAAGACGGCTGGTGAGAGGTCACAGATGCTTCTAGAAGGACTTTGGGGACATCCTGAAGAGGACCTGGATCTTTCAGAGTCTAAATTGTGTTGAATGATGGAAGCGCTGCAGAGACGGGTGGATCAAACAGCACCGCCCACACCAGCCTGTTCAGCTCTCATCCTGTATGTGTGGACGGAGCACCGCGATCTCAGGTCACGTCACAGATCGCAGCAGATTCCTCTGCGTGGAAACGTGGATTCACGGTTCTCCTTGGTTTCCTGCGTGAGGAAAGCTGTCACTGGTGATCCCACGCCACTTCCAGTTCAGGCGCAAAAACAGGGTTCATGCACCTTTTCCAGGATCAAATTCAAGCACTTTCAAGGTCCAAAGATTTTACTGCACGTTAATACGTGGTAGGTTTTTATATTATTTCAGACTTTTTAATCACATTAAAATGATGGTTTTATGCCATAAGTCACCTGACAGAAAATAACTACTGATAGTTAATTCTGGAAACTTTATTCTCCAAATCTGGTTTAAAACAGCTCTTACGTTGCTGCCATGGTGACCTCGGTCTAACACAGCAACCTGAGCTATCCACCAAAGCGACCAATCACATTAGGCTCCACCCAAATGGTCAAAAGTCAGTTTCTTCAAGGGCGTAGAATTCCTCTCCGCAGGTAAAGTTTCCTCACGAGAGCATGAACCTGCAGCAGCACCCGCACAGCAGACACTTGTGTGCACTATTAGCGGTGTGTGATACTGCGAGATTTGTTATCGAGCTGATACCAAGTAAATACAGGGCCAGTATCACCGATACTGATACTTTTCAATAATTATGAAGAATCTTTCCTTTGGATCATTAATTCACTAGAACCCGGGACAGAATTAGACAAAGTTTATAGGTAAATAGAAAATACTTTATGAAAATAAGTTTTTGCTCTCAAACAATGGAACAGTAACAATACAATTTCCCAAATACATCATGATGTCTGGATTTTTTTTTTCTTAAATGAGCACAAGTGTACAAAATGATCACTCAAGAACAAATTAAACATTTTTTCAGGCAGTACTCAGAAAGTATAATACAAAAGTGTAACAAAAATATTCCTTCATTCACTTATTAAATAAACAAGCTGTTTTTCCCCAGGAAAAATATGCTACGTGTCACGTGAGGTATAACGTCAAAACTCTGCAGGGAGGGGCGGAGCAAAGTGTGCCCGCTCTGTGCTGTGACGGGAGAGAAACTGAAGCTAAAGTATCGATCTCATTACGCTGGTATTGATCAATATCAATGCCAGCGTTGGTATCAAAATTATCAATACTTGGATCGACCCGCGCACCTCTAGTGCACGATGTTTCTTTGTGCGCGTGGCTTGCTTGGATTATGTTTTCTTCTCAAACGTGACTTTTGAGCTAAATATAATTCCATACTCATTTTACCCATAATTGGGTAAGATGAGTATGGGGGAAGATGCCTTTGGGGGAAGGGGCAGGGTCACAAACAAACGTGCAGGCCAGGCCCAGGAGGAGAAAGTGAGGGATTACAGCCGCATTCTCTCCAATGGCCAGCAGGGGGAGGCTTATGTTTGTGAAAAGACTTCCAGTTGGGCGTAGTTTAAGGGAAGAGGCTCCTTTGCTCTGGCCTCGGACCTGGACATTTAACATCAAGTCCATCTCATAAATTAGTCATCCTAAAAGTACACAAGTCTGTGAGTCACAGAGGAGAAATTCTTTGGAAGTGGATTACAGAGCGCACAGTGAAAACTGTGAAAGTTTGACTCGACAGACGTTCGGCCTGCTGATGAAACTGCACGGACTGTGAGCCGCTGAATTAAGCCAGCGTTTACATTAGACTGGCTTTAACCGGTCTGCCTCCACGTCATGCTACTGAGACAGAAAGCCAAAGAAGCCGTGAGCTTTGTGAGGGCAGTTTAATCTTTAAACACTGTCATCAGGAATCCTGAGGTTACAGAACAAATGAGTCATTTCTGATCAGCTACACAGAACCAGAAATCCTTCAGCAGCCACGAGTCTCCCCCTGCTGGTCACCGAAGAGAACACAGAGCTCTCTGTGGTTTCTCACTTCCAGTCCAGACTCTGCTGGACATCACGTGGTCCTGGTGGTTTTAACAGAAATATATTACTCGTTTTTATTAAATTATTTAATATTTATTAAAACAGGAAACGCCTTCTGATTAAAATCTATTTTTCCAGGGGAGATCCAGCACGTAAGCACCATAATGCACCATTATGAAATTACAAAATGAACAGAAGCAAAAATAACATGGATGCACATTAACAGGAACAAAGTAAGTCAGAATCAACAAGTAACACTTTACTAACTTTTCTACCTAGCTACCTACCTAGCAAAGCTGCTCGATCTATATAACCCTGGAGGAGCGCTGAGATCAGCTATCCAGAGGCTCTTGGTGCAGACGAGGTCCAGAGGGGATCGGAGAAAACACAATTCATGTTATGAGTGTCCACAAATCACTCCTCAGATAGTAGTGGCATCCATGCCCCGGGGAAAGGAAGAAGGAGAAGTGCTCTACTGATCCCAAAAACTGAGCCTCGGGGGACTCCTTTTGAGATCTTCAGAAGACCTCACTTGTGTCCATCTGTATAAACGCCCTGGGCTCTATCTGCAAGGTAGCTCCTGAACCACCAATAATATTACTCGGTTACCTCCATGCTCAGTCATTTCTGACACTCCTTTGAGTGGTGTCAAGCTCCGTGTGGCAGCAGCATTTCCAGTATCTGAGGAACGGAGGAGGTGTTCCCAGCACTGAGGTCATTGTGCGTTCATCATAAGAATTGTAAGATATTAAACGTGTTTGCGTCTCTCCTACTTTCACACTGCGTTTTAGTTTGGCTGAATTCACAACAAAGCTTTGCTTTCTTTGTGAAACGATTGTGCAGGCACGAAAGTCACACAAACACTGACATTAAGTCTACTTGCTTTCAACTAATTTTCAAGCTTGCTTCTCTTCAGTGCCGAAGCCCCGGTTTTCTGACAAGGACGTGATAAACACTATAAAAAACTTGCGTATTGTGAGTCTTAAAGTCTTAAATTTTCCTGTTTGAACGGCTTAAGTTTAGTCTTCCTTTAGTTTAGTAATCATTTGTCCTCAGAGACTAACAATCAGTGTTTGTGCTGACAGACAGCCATCCCCCTTTCTTTAGGAGTTCTGGTGTTTCCAGCAGCTGTCTGCTGGATGTTTATCAATTATATTAATTTCTGTCTGAGCTCAGATCACGGGCAAGTGAAGCAGGAGACCTGTGATCCAGCTGGAGCATTTGAACCCGCTGCTGTTCAGCAGGAGGCTGATTTGAATCCTCACTTCGTCCTTTGTGTCTTCTGTGGATCAAAAAAGAAACAACACCAACAAAAACACCAAAAACAGACAATCCAACTACGAGTCTAACTGACCTGTCCTTCATCCTTCTATCTCTGGCTCCTCCTGCTGGACCTGCAGGTAGAAAGAGGTGTGAGGTGTCAGCTGTCAGGTAGGTGATGAGTGAAGAACAGAACAGAATCCATTTCCTCTTCAAACTGCTGTCAGACATTATCTACTGCACTCTGATCACATCACTCAGACCAGCTGCTTTCTACAAAGTCTCATCAACAACATCTTTAGAAACAAACACCAACAACCAGGAAGCAGCTTCACCTCTGGGCGCAGCAGGACTTTGGTTTATCTTTGGAGTTAACCCCGGGCTTTCTGTACCACAAACATGGTTCACTTCTTACTGGGGCAACTCATCATGCTAACTTACACTGTGAACCAAACCTGTTCTGAAGCAGGTTAGGCTCTAGGTTAAAGTTCAGCAGGTATGAAGTCACCGCCTACGGTCCAGTGAGTTCTCCAGGAAATAGTGTCACTATTCCCGGAAGATCCCTCGGAGCTCTGCGGTGAGATCAGGAGTTTTCCAGAAGTGCCCTGCGTTTCCTCAGTAACCTCAGCAGATGCATCAGTAATAAATACAGATTATTAGATGTTTGATTTCCTGTTGGCAGCAAAAACTTTTACAAGTTTCATTCTGTTAGTGTTTTTATCTGATCCAGGACACCTACACTTCACTTACATAGTACTTTACTAAAACCACTGAATGGAGCGCAACCGTGCATCATCTGTCATGGGAATTTCTGACTTGGTGATTTATAAACAGTATAAAATGTTATATTTAACTGTCATCGGCTGTTGAGTCACTTTTACGAGTACCTGCAAGAGTACAATGAGCCACACTGATTAGGTCTCCTTCATCAGGCTGTGGGACAGGGAGCTTTAACGTTTCCATGGATGCTGTTTGAAGTTTCAGAGCTCTGATGTGCGGCTGTCACGCCATTTCACGTGCGTGACCATTGATCCTCATCATCAATGTTAGGGTAAGAGAATCCGCATGATGGAAAGACTCCCTGATCACTGAACTCTACGGACTCACCTGGAGGCACGACACCAAGGATGATGGTGTTGATGTGCTGCTGGGCTCTGCTCCCACGGTTTGTTCCTGTCCTGAAGACGCGACACTCGTACGTTCCACTATCAGCGGCCGTCACATCCTTCAGGATCAGAGACGCGTCTCCACCCTTCATCTGTCTGTCCCGCAGATCCACCCGGTTCTTAAAGGACGGATGCTGCTGTTCCGGGAGAAGCTTCTCGTCCAGATACAAAAGAGCATTTTGCGGGTCCAGGTCAGGTCTGCTCCACCTCACGCCCGCGTTGGGTTCGCCGTTGTCGTCTGGAGCTCGACACGGCAGAACGACAGTCTGTCCAGCTGTGATGTTCTTCAGCTCTGAGGGAGGAAACCACACAGAGAGAAGTTAAAGAGGTCTGTGAGCTGCAACCAGAGAGCGCTGAGCTCTGCTGAGCCGGGCGGGGGCGGGAATTTGGCACACAGTGATGTTTGGACAGAGTCAAGGAATTCAAAGAGTCTCTGGCAGAAGGCTGTGGGAAAATTCAGTAAGAGCAGAGATCACAGGGCCACTCAGAACAAGGAAACATATGAGCCAAGCATGCTGCTGTACTGATCCACAGAGGACGTTCACTTTACTTAATGACATATGTTCTTAGCTTACTGATGAAACCAAATATTTTAACTGTCAAATGTATTATACTTGCATCCTGGGAAAATTCTACTGCACATAGGACATTTGGTAAACACCAATAATGGATAATAGAGGCCAAAAAAAAAAAGGATGTGATGGAGGAAGAGGGTCTGTTGTGGCAACTCCTATTCCAGGAAGCAGGTTCGGCAAACTCTGAGTTTAAACACATCCTCTGAGTTTCCCATTCAGGAACAGCTGATCAGAGTTCAGCTCTGAGTATGATCACCCTGAGTTAGAGAGTTGAGAAGGATGAGACATTTTCATTAAAGAATGCAGGATTGTGTCAGGAAAATGAATCCGTTATGAACGGATCCAGACTGGAAAAAACAGGAGCCTGAACTGGATCTGGGCCTTGTCCGGTCTGAATCCCTTTGGATTCAGGGTGGATCTGTTATGGAGCCTACGATCACCAATTTAGGTGATTTTCTAAATACGTGGAGATTCATCCTCTGGATTACAGACAGCAGAACTTTAAAATGTTGATTTCAGTCACTTTAAATCATTTAGTTCAGTTTGAAGTCTTCATCATTTCAGCCTCATCTTCACTCAAACATTCCCATCATCTCCAGGATCAGACATTTTCCCATCAGTGAGCTTTTCCAGGACGACCAATGATCGATCACTGATCACTGATCAGTGTGTCTGTGTCAGCAGCTTCATCCAGATCAGTGTGATGTAACAGTGATGCTGCAGTAACTACAGTAAATGTTTCAGAGGAGCTGACTGACCGTCTGACAGCTGCAGCTGCCTCATTATAAATGCGTGACATCATCGCTGTCTCCGCCCTCACAGCCTGTTGACGAGTGAACGACTGTAAAAGCTTCATGTTACCACAAAAACAACAAACTAACGTCTAACTGGGATTTCAGAGCTCGTAGGAACATAAACGTCTGCAGATGAATTCACTCCTCTGACGCTCTGACAGCCACTTTATGAAGGAGGACATGGATGGGAGGGTCAGACAGGTGGTTCAGGTGCAGCAGGAGGGGCGGAGTCAGAGACACACTCAGAGTTTTTAGATAAATCTGCTTCCTGGAATAGGGCCCAGGTTAGATTCCTTTTTGCTAGTTATTTACTTTTATCTTTTCTTCTTGATGATTAGTTACTTTTTGACTGATAACCACCCAGATAAGTCGAAGAAATGATCCTGTTTAAAGTGCTGGGTCAGTCGGCAATATCAAGTTAACGAGGGCCGTACCAGCTCACCTGCGGCTGTCACTGCGAGGTTGAAATAGTGCATGCAGGTGAGCACTCTCCCACTGATGCTTGTGTTCTTAAACATAACGTGGCACTCATATATTCCACTATCTCTGATGCTGACAACCTTTAGAATCAAAGTGAGGCCTCCGTCCTGCAGCTCCGCTCGGTCTTTAGAAGAAGGATCATGGTAGGTCTCGTGTGAATTTCGGCAGAATAAGACATAATCACGTGACTGGAGCTCAATTTTGATCCACTTTAAGGCGATGGTTTCCTCATGGGGACACGGACAGGGAAGAGTGATATTTTGTCCAGACCTCACTTGCACCGCTGTGTGACCTTAAGACAAAGAAAGAAAGTCTGATCACCCATTTATAAGATCTTTATGGAACAAAGAAACATCAGTGCTGGAAGACTCTCGCGTGTAAAACACATGTTAACCAAAACACAAGGACTCTAAACCTGCATTAGGCTCCACAGCAGCTCAGGTACCCACTCACCACCTGAAACGCTGTGCTAAAATGAAGCTACCCACATGTGTAATAACACCATAATAACATATACACATCACATGCACTTATTTTGAACATGTAACAAATAATTAAGTGTTTTTGTTTTTAACAGCTGTGTTAAAGACAAACTCAGCTTCACAGACATTCTTCACAAAGACAGGAGTCAGCGTGCTAACGCTATCTTCTATTTCATTAGAACTCATTCAGAAATGAAATTATTCACAAAAGCAAGGGCAACGTGTGCGTGCTTGCATGGGAACAGAGCCAGCCCGAGGTCAAAGTGCTTTCAGAGCCAATCAAGGAGAGTGGTTCTGCTTCGAAGGAACTGGCTGCAGCTCAGCAGGAGGCGCTCTGTCATCCTCAGTGAAAAGCAGTGAATGGAGCCAAGTGGCTGAGATAAAAATTCTTCCAGATTAAAGGTCCATGTTTTAGTTTAGTTTTCACAAATCCAGCAATGTGTCTGAAATGAAACAAAAAGCACAGTACTTGGTTAATGATGCAGAACAGAAAGCGTCCTCCCTCAGCGGCGCCTGTTTCCAGTTCACTGCAGCAGACATTAGAAGCAGGGGTCAGGCCCAACAGAAGCCTTCCTGTGTGTAGAAGCAGCTGTGGCTGAAGCTGGTGCCATCAGGAGGCTGCTGCCCGCCTCACACCTCAAACCAGGACAGACAGCAGCAGCCTCACAGGAAGTCATTTTAACCACAGCACAAACGTGTGAAAACAGAAACTGCTTCAAGTCCTCAGAAACATGCCGTGGAACACCGAGTCCGGTATGGAGGTAATTTGGTGCCAAAAGGTCGCACACAGAGAACACACGCTGCACACAAACACAACCTTTTGTATGCAAAGAAAAGGTTTTACAAACTGTACTCCGACATCGCACACACACAACACGCTTTAAAAACTGTCCTCGAGCACAAAATGATCTCTCCTGGCGTGCGAAACACTTCTGCGGTAAGTTTGTGTCAAAGGTCACGTGAAATGCCAAAGTCACTTTCCCTCCTCGACAACAGGGGGTGCTATCCAGAGAACTGAAATGCCCCGAGAGCAGTATTAACTTTTTTTTTGTTCACAATATGAACTGTGTTGACCTGCAGCTGCTGCTGAACGCCGTTATATCTGATAATCCAGGTCAAAAATGCTGGATTCTTCATTATGTCAAGGGGTTTTTTTTCCATAGTTCTGCCACTGAATTCATCCATTTCATCAGCGAGTTACAACAAAATACACAGACTGTTGCTTTCATCTTAACCCTTTACTACCACAGAGGTCACTGCTGGCCTTGACCCCTGTGGTAGTAAAAGGGTTTTAAGCATGAACAATCAAGGCAAGTCTTTGGTAATGTGTTCATTTTGATTATCTGAAGTTTATTATCTGTGCAGTGAGGACATTAATGCATCAGCTGAGAGACATTTCCCAGCCTGAAGAGCTGATTGGACTGTTTGAGTGAACCCTTCCTAAAATAATGGCCTATGTTATTTTTTGAAAGCCTTTTTTTGTTTTATGAAAAAACTCACCACCTCTTTATTGGCAAAAGATGATTCAGCCAAAAAAAAATACATTCTGAAAGCAACTGAGTGAAGGCAACAGTCTGTGTATTTTGTTAGAACTAAGCTGAGGAAACGGATGAATTCGACGGCAGAACTATGGAAAAAAGGAAAAGTGACTTTGGCACAAACTTACGGCAGAGCTGTTTCGCACTCGCGATGTCCGAGTACAGTTTGTAAAACGTTTTCTTTGCGTGCCACAGGCTTCATTTGTCTTCAGCGCGTGTTCTCTGCGTGTGACCTTTAGGCATGAAATTAACTCCATACCAGACTTGGTGCTTCACTCCATAGCCTGGAGTCGCGGGGTCGAGGGGCAGGGAACTCCCTGGAAAGGTCAGCGCTTCTTTATTGCCTCCTTTAGCAGAGGAGATGATGGACCGTCGGTTATTAAAGGAGAGTCAACACTGCCGTGTTGATTCTCAGACCCAAGATGGTGGCTTGTGAAAAAGAGAAAGGAAGCCGGAAAAAGTGATGAAAACAAATATCCACTAAAGAAAGTCAAGCGTGCAGGGGAGAGAGAGAGCTGGAGCGAGCGCTTCCTTTCCCACATTCCCCTTTAGTGTTTTCCAGATGTTAAACATGATGTTTCCCGCTGTGGTCAGGGAAGTATACGAGGAGGGCGTAGATGGAACTGCAGGGCTGACAAATCGCACAAACATTCAAACACGCACACGGACTCACCTTGTAGTACAGAAGCCAAAGAGGAGATGAGGCAGCACAGGGAGGCAGCATGGACCTGCAGCATATCAGCCGACTCTGCACCACCCTCTCCAAAGGGTCGCCGCTTCCCCACAATAAACTCCAGCAGTGTGTCAGTCAGCTCAGTGGAAACAAGACAACATGTTTCCAACAACACGTACTACAACTGCGCCACACACTCAGGGGTCCGAGCCAAGTGAACGGAGCGCTTCCTTTCAGGTTGTGTCATCCGGCAGCTTGCATCTGTACACCTACTTCTCACTTTCTTGGACACTTCTGGATTGAATCATTGCCCCACAGCAGGAAATATTTATCTCCAGTTAACTATTTGTCTTTATATTTATATGCTGCACTGTACCGTTAAATGTCTGCCTAAAAAGTGGGCATAAGTTTTTGTTCGTTTGTTTCTTTTGTCTTAAAGGGGATTATTTTAGCCCTCAGTGCCGCTGCTTCTGTCCAACGACAGACAGAAACTTTAAACTAGTGACGTGCCTTTCTGTGTCGAAGCGTGTGTCGACTGCTCCTGAGAGTTTCTGAGGCGAATCGAGGCTCCTGTGGCGGATATTTAACGCCCCGCAGTCAGCTGGGCTGTGACTCACTCAGGAAGTGGTTCTCAGGTTTAGCTTGAGAGGAAGCAGGATTCCCCACCACCTCACAATTTATATCTTATGTACTTTATTATGAGTTTGTAATGTATTCAAGAATCGTTGTTCTTTTCTTTTCTTTCTGTCTTTTTTGCGATGGAGCCGGCAAAATAAAAAAAAGAGTAAATAACTCTCTCACAATAAGATATGCCTATAGTAATAAATCAGGTAATAATTAAATCACACAATCACGTTCACGTCACAGCCCTCTCCCCCACTGTGTTTCCACTTTTCCACCATTGTTTCATAAAGACAGGTACCACATTTTCTTCATGCTGCTGCAGTTCTACAGCATGAATTATAGAAATGCTGCAGAAATGGAAGAATTGAACTGGACCTGTTCATTTCTCTGTCAGTATGACAGACAGAGAGCTGAGATCAGGACCAGGGTGAGTGCCATGGCGTCATTTAGGTCAAAATAAATCTATCACAGCTCTGAATTATCACTGGATTATCCACCCCAGATTTTGTGGACGTGCTTGTGTTTCATTAGCTCTTAAAAGTAGTGAAGGTGACACAGTCGTGATCTTTATCACCTGGCAAAGCCGGTTGCTCTGAGAGTATGATAAAAAACCAAGTCTGGAATGTTGTAGTCTTCCCGTTTCTGCTGGTGTGGAAAGCTGGACTGCTACAGGGCATCATCATAATCAGCGCCGTCACTTCAGGGATTAAATCATTCATTGCTGGTGTGGAACAGATGATTGATGTGACTTGGAAACAAACATAAGTACACACAACTTACAAAATGAATTAGGTGGTCAGTTTACAGTGAGCAGCGTAGATAAGAATGCACAGCAGAGGAAGATACAGCCCTCATCCAGATGTTGCAGCATCTACAACAAAACGTAGTTAATAATGCATGCTAATGTAACCCATGTGTGTGTTACGCCTGCTAGTGATGATACACTGTAACACAAGCATAAAGAAGCCCATGAGCCGTGTGTATCATGCATTCTGCCAGACCTGGCTCTCCTCCGGCCATGTTGGAAAGCTCTGTGTCCGTTCAATAACTCAGAATAACATAATAATGTAACAAATAAAAATTTACAAGACAGTCCAGAAACATAAAAATAAATACATGTCACTGTGAATACAACTTAGAGAAAAATAACACACAAAATACATAACTCTGACATTAATTTAGAAAAACAAAACCCTCATTTGTGATCAAAATCCTTTTAACAGACAACCAAATATAAACCTTTACAGTACAAACTTATTCTATTACACAAAAGCAAATAAATACCTCCATACCTGTAACACAAGCATACAAGAAGCCCATGAGCCGTGTGTATCATGCACTCTGCCAGACCTGGCTCTCCTGGTGAGAGAAAACGTGCGCCATTAAAACACAGTAGACATCTCCCCTGCTCGCGAACAAGCTAATTTAGCGCGCTAGCATTAGCCTTATACTCTCGAGCTGAACCCTGAAGAAAATAACTGCAAATAAACTCAGACCTCTGCAAAACTTGCACAGGACGAGTCGGATGGCAAATGAAACAAAATACAATGGTGTGATCATACAGAAGTTACAATTAATGGCTTTAGTAAACTTCCGTCGATCAGAGAGCAACGTGACAGCAACCTACCTCCGGCCATGTTGGAAAGCTCTGTGACCGGAGCGCACACGCACGTACCTGCGTCATCACGCAGCGCACATACACACACACTCACAGACCCAAAATGCGCAGGCAGGAGATTATAACCCAAAGTAAACATGACAGAAAAAAGGTGTTTTGGTGAATATTCATAAGTTTGTTTAACACACCGCTACATTCACCTCCCCTGAATTTCACCAAAATCACTATACATGTGGTTGTCACAACAATACCAAAAGGCACAATAATGCTAAACCGTTAGTCCCGCTGACCTGGAAAGATCTCATCCTATAGTTCAGTTTAAAACTATCTGTAAAACAGATTAAAAGAAGCTGGTAAGGTTGATCAGGCCTCCAACTCTTCAAGAACATAGGGGTGCAGCCTACACCCCATAAAACCTGGTCTTTCAACATATATCAAACAGTGCCTCAAATCATCACACATAAAAAAAAGGGTGCCACAAAGTAACCGCAAACCAGTCTATGACTAAGCCTTCTGTGGCAGTAACAGACCCCATGCAGTGGGTCTTTGAACCATGTTCTCAATGAGTCTATTGACTGACTTGACCACCCTCCCTGCCCTAGTGACTACTCTGCCTCGGACTGTAACATTATCAGAGTCATGTCTTGGCAAGTCTGATGAGCATCTGACTTGTGGTTGACCAGAGGTTTGACGCACGTCAGGGTCAAGAACAGGAACAGTCCGTGTCACCACACTTTCCTTGTGACAGTTAGCCAGATCAGGAACTGCGCTAGGCTGTGTCACATCCGAGACGACAGGACAGTTAACTGGAGTGGGAACTGCACAAAGCTGAGTCTGGTCAGGAGAAGGGGCTGGGATGGGAACTGTGTGAGTCTCTAAAGTCAGGCAAGTCAGCAGCACATGCATTGTCCATCACATCCACACCATCACAGGCGACACCATGACCATCCGTGGGCAGTGAAGCATGTTCCCCTGCCACTGAATCCACGTCGGGGTTGAAATCAGATAGGACCCACAAGGAAGTCCTTGCTGTGGAGGACTCAGTTTCCAAACTAGCGAGTCCCTCCGATCCTCCACAGACACTGAGGTCGCCAGCATCGGATGGACTGAGCAGGGACTGAGTTTCCAGAGTATCCCGAATAGGGAGGAAACTCACATCCAACAGGAGGTTTCTGTGCACGACCTTACACTGTCCTGAGGCATCACTGATCCTGTAGATATGAGTCTTGGGGTTCCTCTCCACAACAGTGTAAACCATGGGTTCCCACTTGTCTGCCAGTTTCTTCTTGCCTCGCTCACCCTTATTGGCGAGCAGAACACGATCCCCGACATTGAGGCAGACACCTTTGACCTTCTTGTTGTACTGACGGGCCTGATGCTCCTGTTCCTTGCTGGTGTGCAGCTGGGCAATTCTGGCAGCCTCAGACAGGTACAACAGCAGAAGTTCGGAGTACTTGTTGAAGTCTGACACAATAGGATCATGCAGGACAGATTTGAACACAATGTCCACTGGAAGCCTTGGGATACGGCCAAACATCAAATAGAACGGGGCATAACCAGTGGTCTCATGAACAGTAGCATTATATGCAAAGGTTAGTGTCTGGATCTGTTGGGGCCATTCCTGTTTGGCTCTAAGAGGGAGTGCCCGCAGCATATTGCCGAGGGTGCGGTTAAACCGCTCTGTGCCACCGTTGCCCATAGGGTGATAGGCCGTGGTATGGGACTTAGCAATACCAGAGAGCTGCAGAAGCTCGGACACTAACTCACTCTCAAAGCTGGGTCCCTGGTCCGAATGGATGCGCTCAGGGAAGCCATACACACAGAAAACAAAGTCCCACAACTTTTTTGCAACCTGCTTTGCAGTCTGGTTCTTGCATGGAAAGGCAAAGGCCATCTTTGTGAAATGGTCAGTTGCCACAAGAACATCAATAGAGCGCTTCTTCCGATCTTCTGCCGACCAGAAATCAATGCAAACGAGCTCCATGGGAGCTGAGGTCTTTATGCTTTCCAACGGGGCTCGTGCAGCAGGCTCTGGAGTCTTGGCAAGTACACATCTTCCACAACACCGGACATACTCCTTGACATCCCTCTCCATGTTGGGCCAGAAGAAGCGTTGCCTTGCAAGGTGGAGGGTCCTAACTTGACCTTGGTGCCCTGCCAAATCATGGACTCCCTCCAAAGCCATGGTCCGTAAACTTGCTGGTAAAACCAACTGAAGCCTTTTCCTCTTGCTCACTGGGTCTTTTGTTTCCCTGTAGAGGATGCCATCCCGAACTCTGAGTTTCTCCCAGTGCTTCAGCATGGTGAGCGCTCTCACATCCATACCATGTCTTTCACGTCGTGAAGGACGCCTCCGGCGGATTATGAACGGCAGGACAACAGAGACAGTGGGATCCCGGAGTTGGTGGTCCTCCAGTTCACGCAAGGTAAGTGATGGCAAAGTATCGTGACCAACTGGTTGCAGCTGTTGAACGAGATGGAGAAGGGAAGCAGCCCTAGTCTCAGCATTAGTCTCCCAGTCACAGTGATGGAGCAAAGCAGCTTTGACCTCTGATGAACAGCAGGAACCTGCTGAGGCCAGAGCAGGTCCAAGTGACTGGACCATCTGAAGATTCTGGATCCCAATTCTGAAAGTGTCCTGCACCTCGTGAGCTGCAGCACCCTCTGCATCCTGCACCAGTTGGTCGTAAGGCTCCTGGAGCAAGCGCCTGCTAATAGAAGAGGTGAAGGGATCACGGCTGAGTGCGTCCGCCACAACGTTCTTCGGACCTGGGATGTACTTCAAGTCAAAGTTGTAAGATGCCAGCTTCGCCACCCATCGTTGTTCATAAGCATCCAGTTTGGGTTTAGTCAGTACATGAGTGAGTGGATTGTTATCCGTCCACACTGTGAAGTCATGCCCTTTCAGCCAGTGGCTGAACTTCTCAGAGACGCTCCACTTCAGGGCCATGAACTCGAGACGATGGGCTGGGTATCTCTGCTGTGACCTGCTGAGGGCTTTACTAGCAAAGGCAATGGGCCGCGCCTTATCCCCACCAGCAGGCAACTGCGACAGCACTGCTCCTAAGCCATCTAGAGAAGCATCCACAGACAGGATAAAAGGTCTTGAAAAGTCTGGATGGGCCAACACAGCACAGTTAAGGAGGTCATTCTTGAGTCTACAAAACGCCACCTCACACTCTGGGCTCCAATCCAAAGCAGTTAGCTTTCTGAACATGCCGGCACCTCGTCCAGCCCGACCAGTCCGTCCTTTCCTCTTCTGACCTGCTGTCAGTGCAAACAGAGGCTTGGCAAGGGCTGAACAACCAGGGATGAAGCTCTGATAGAAAAATACCATGCCCAAGAAAGATTTAATCTTCTTCACAGAGGGAGTGCAACCGTCCTCCTCCATTAGGGCTTCCCTAGGCATGTTAGAAACCACATCCACTTTAGCTGGGTCCACTGAGACACCACTCTGGTCAATGACATGACCGAGGAACCGGACTGACCTCTGAAGAAGATGACACTTCTTAGGGCTCAGTTTGAGATTGTTGTCTCTCAACCGTTGGAAGACCACCCGGAGCCGGCTTAGGGCTTCCGCTTCAGTGGGAGCAAAGACAAGGAGGTCATCCAAGTAGCAAAGCAGACTGGTGAAGTTGAGATCACCAAAGATGTTCAACATCATGCGCATGAATGAAGCCGGACTATTGCAGAGTCCCTGGGGCATTCTGTTGTACTCGTACAGGCCAACCGGTGTTGTAAAGGCGGTGTACTTCTTATGCTCCTCGCACATCGGGATGTTATAGAACCCAGAGGTCAGGTCCATTGTGCTGAAGAAAGCATTGCCTCCGAGTGCAGCAAGGCAGTCCGCTTGGTGAGGGAGCGGATGGGCATCCTTCAGAGTCCGCGCATTCAACCACCGGAAGTCAGTACAAATCCTTACTCCACCATCCTTCTTCCAGACCATGACAAGGGGAGAGGCATACTCGCTGATGGATTTTCGAATTATCCCTTTCTCCTCCATGTCCGTGAGAACTCGCCTTAGCTGCTGGTAGTGAGCAGGGGGTACCCTCCGGTAAGGCATACGGAATGGGCGTTCGTCTATCAGGTGAATGCGGTGCACAAACCCTTTAGCTTCGCCACAGTCAAGTGAGTGTCTGGAGAAAATGTCCTCATATTCCTCAACAAGTTCAACAAGCTCTCTCTTGGAATGCAGACTGGTGTGGCATGAGTCAATGTCAAGGTCATCCAAACCAATGGAGCAGAGCCTGTCTTTCAAGTCAGCCTCGGTAGCAACCAACTTGGTGGCCGGGTCCCGTGGCACATTCTCCATCTCACAGGAGCCCTGCTGGATGTCAAAGTCCTCCACCGCAAGGCAAGCTGAAACATCGCCAACTTTAGAGTTGCGCCTTAGAGTGATCGGTTTTGAGGAAAGATTGGTCATCTTCATCGGCACCCACCGATCTCCCCACATACATGTGATAACCCGACCAACAAGGACGTCTCTAGGACAAGACTTAGTGGTGGAAGGCTCAACAATGATTGTGCTGCCTGGGGACACTGGCACACTACTAGGAAGTCTGCCCCACACCAGATGCTCATGCTGGGGGAGCAATGTCACAGCACGTGGCAGCTTCACAGCGCCGATCTTATCGGGTATCACATCACCCCTCCATCTTGTGGTGCACGACATAATATCCAGGAAATGCTCGTAGTCAAGGAGCGAGTATTTGCAGCCCTCAGACACAAGCTTCCAATAGTCATTAGTGCCTTTCATGACACGCATTAGGTGCTTGAGGACATTTGAGCCAATGATGAATTCATCACGCTGGCCCGTCACCACCAAAACAGGCACAATGCATTTAACACCGTAGACAGTGAGTGTCAAGTCGTAAATGCATTTCGGGTGGGTCTGTTTTCCACCACAGCCAACTAGCACAATCTGTTCTGCAGACCGCAGGTCCACCCACAAGTAGTCCAGCTTCTCTAAGTGAACACTCAGCCTCCTCGCTCATAGTACAAGCCATGGATCCTGAATCCACCATGCCCTTCAGACCAACTTTGTCAGCCACCAGAACCTGGGTGTAGAACAACTCGCTGAAGGCAGGCACCTCTGCTGATCCTTGAACCACAACACGATAACCATCTGGCATGGCTGAACAGGTGTTAACATAAAGAAGCTCAAGATCTGACTCATCAGCACTGAGGGTTTTTAATTCATCCCCCACACTGCCCCTCTCCAAGTGTGGGTGATCTAGTTTCCCGTAGGTAGACTCTGCTTGGTGTCAGCCCGGACCCCCTGTCTTTGTCCGCGACCAACACAGTCTCTTTTCCAGTGACCAGGAGTGAAGCATGAAAGACAAAGATTCTCTCTTCTGCAATGCATGAGAGTGGAATGACTGGTGTCACCGCAGACCTGACAAGCCCGTCTACGGAAGGCCCCTGTGACAACCTGCCGTGGTGTCACAGATGCAGGAGCAACAGCCTGCACATTCTGATGTGCCATCATGCGATCCAAGAGACTGATTAGAGAACGCATGCCAGTCGCATCAAAGGCTGGGTTGGCGGTTGGAGCAGACTGAGAATGAAGTGGCTGCAGACCAGGCTGATCAGTTCCATGGGATACTGGGGACTGCCTGAGCTGAGGAGAGGACATGGGCACCGTGCAAGAGAATGCTGGTGCCTCGGAAAGATGGGATGTAGAAATCCCCACAGGAGTGAGATCTGGGACTGTTGCTGCAGCTGGAGACTGTACTGGAAACCCTGTGGTTGAAGTAAGCTGTGAGATGAGATTGGCCTGCACTGGTTGAGGTGTTCTCACCTCCTGTGGCATGGCGCAGCGGTTATGTCTCCCTAAAGAGGCAGTCTGAGTACGCGCCCTGTGCTCACGTAAGAAGCTATCAATGCGTTCTTGAACTTCAGTGGTTTTCCACTCTTCAGCTGCTTTAACACTAAGCCTGTTGGACAGGACTGGGTCAGGACAATACTTGATGAACATCATTGACACCTCACGTCCTGGGTCCTCAACAGCACGACCCTGCCTACGCAAGCATTCATCAGCAATGTCAATAGCATTATTCAGCCTAATCCAATATTCCATCACACCCTCATGTTGCAATGGTTTGGTGTTGTAGAAGTCAGCCATTGGCATAGAAGAATATGTCAGTTCGCTGAAGTGCTGTTTCAGGATGTCAAAGATCAGGCTAGGAGTCTGGATGGGGTCAAATGAGAGGTTGTGACGCAGTGTAACTTTCACCACGTCTTTAGCCTTCCCCATCAACCTAGCTAGAATCTCTTGTGACTGCTGTTCTGCTGGTGTGTTACGTTTCACAAGATACAATTCCATCATCTCCACCCAATCATGGATAGAGAATTTATCACTGCCGTCGCCCCTGAAAACTGGAGGCTCCTTAACGTCTGACTGCATGACAAGCTTAACTCCAGATAAATTTAACTCAGGGGTCCCTGGTCTGACTTAGAGACCTCTGGCATATTTACACTGGCCCCCTTTTCACCTTGCAACTGAGCCACAATGGACTGACCGATCTGATTGGCCAAATCAGAGATGAGAGTGCTCAACTCAACAGGAGAAGCTGCCTGTGGGGTCCGTAAGTCACAAGGGGGAGCCTGAACACGAGTGGAACAAAACCTGGGTGTATGCAACCCACCCACTTTGGGAGTCTGAACTACATCTCCAAGAAGCCACCCTCTCCCAAAACCCACATTAGTAGATCCCCCCAGGAACACCAGTTGCCTCTGAACCAGATGCTGATTCCATAATGACAAAGAAAAGTACAAACACACAAAAACAGAAACCTCAAAATCACTTAAAAGTATGTAATCACACAGCAAATGCAGACAACAAGCCAATATTGATACTCAATCCCTTAGGAATCTAGAATGAGTTCAGTAAACGTCCATGTATATACAAAATGTCCCACATAGCTGAAAAGTTACCAACCTGGAACAAAGATAGGTAAGAAGAGCTCCCCACGGTGATCGAGATGATGTCGATGCTTCGCAGATCCAGAGGGTCACGGCACCAATGTAACCCAGTGTGTGTGTTACGCCTGCTGAAACTTGCGTTGTGTTCTGGCGCGCAATGATGAAGCGGGAGTCAAAGCTGGATTTCAGGACCATTTAGTGATGATACACCTCCATACTGTAACACAAGCATACAAAAGCCCATGAGCCGTGTGTATCATGCATTCTGTCAGACCTGGCTCTCCTCCGGCCATGTTGGAAAGCTCTGTGACCGGAGCGCACACGCACATACCTGCGTAATCACACAGCGCACATACACACACACACACACTCACAGACCCAAAATGTGCAGGCAGGAGATTATACCCCAAAGTTAACATGACAGAAAAGAGGTGTTTTGGTGAATATTCATAAGTTTTTTTTAACACACCACTACACTAACACAGCATAACGTGACCAGTCACAGCCGCAGATTGTTAAAGCGCCCCGTTGTATTCATCGGGACATTTAAACTGTATCTGGCAAAGTGTCGAACCACAGTTTTGACAGTTATCAGCGCTTTCTGTAGGCAGTGTGATTGAGAAAATTTAGCTTTCTTTTCTCGGTTTTCTTTTCTGTGTCATGATTCCACACCACAGCCACAAACTGCATGCACGATTTCCACCGACAGGATGCCGGTGCCATTGTTTGAATCGTTCGGTACTTTTCTACGGTGAACGCACTCGGTGCTCGGCTGAAAAAAGCGGTTCAAGGCTGGCACTGCAAACGAGCTGGTCACGAAGCAAGAACGCGCGACGAGAGCGGCAGGAGGGCGTGACTCTGCCATCTCAATGTAAAGTTTTCTACGGCTATTTCACTGCATGGTGTGTATTACATGAGAAATTAGGTTGTGAATTAGGTTGGGCTCTAAGGCTGAACTGGCTGAAGGCTGAACTCTGTCTGTGTTGCCCTCTGTGCTGCACACAGATGCTGCAGGAGTTTGGTTTGAAATGTAAAATGTGTTCTCCCACGTTTGCGCCCTTCCGTGTCCAGATGAGGACCCGCCCACAATCACACGTAAAGGAGCAGTTCACCCGTTCTTAAGCATTTTGCCGGTTCATTGCAACCGACTCCAGGACTGACACCAGCACCGGCACCTCGGCGGTGTAAATATAGAATGATAAGGTGGAATTGAGCCACCACAGCCCTGCGTTTCCACCACTTTGTGAGCTGATCCTTTATGTGGGTGTGGGCGGTTTCTCATTCGAAAACAGAAGCTTAAGAATATGAACATGGCAGAACCATACCTGTCAGGTCTCCCGTATTTTACCCCTCTGTCCTGCCATCCTCCCCTATTATTATTTATCCTTAAATTTCCCGTATTTTAATATAATAATTTTTAAAAAGCATTACTGTGCCACTCCAAAATGAATTCTGTCACTAGCCTCATGAGAACTGCCACCTGCAGTAGTCTGGTTGGCAGTTCTCACCCTATAAAAAAAATATAAAATAAAATAAATAAAAATGAATAAATAAATTCAAAATGGCTGACTTCCTGTTGAGTTTAGGGCACTACATGAAGCTGCCAACTCTCAGACACAAGCATGAACAAAGAGGACCGGCGCTGGTTTTATTGAACATTTTGCACTGTGGAGCCACTGACTACATCACACTGGAGGAATGTGCTGGGTTTCCTGACCTTAAGCTTTCCAAGGCCCACAAATCACTGTGCCTCCAGGGTGTGCCATTAAATATAAACTCCCAAGTTTCACTTTGAAGCCCCCCTTGATTGAGACTGCTTCTGAAGTAAATAAATCTGGGAGGACCAGTACATCAAGTATAAAACCCAGCACTGGTGACCAGTGGCATATCAATATTTTTGGTGCATGACACCAAACTTTCTGTGAAGTTCAGAGAGTATGATCACCATACTGAGTGAGTATGTGGAAAAACAAACAACAGTGGAGAAGGGCGTGAGGCAGGAAGCGTGGTTGGAAATAAGAGAAAACAGGCTAAATTCATTTGTAGGGTGACTGTGACTTTCTGTAAATACCCTCTATTTATCTCACAAAGAAATTCAACTTCATACTCACAGCCAAACTGAGGAAGACAGCGAGTCTCCCCATGCAGATGCAACAACACCAGCCTTTGTTATTCTGCCTAATCAGTTGTGGAGGTCTTACTATTATGCAATTGTGCATTACTATAGTAGCAGTATAAATTACTGTTATACTATTATATTAATATTATAGAGCAGTCAACCTCTCTTTCTCTCACACAGAGACACTCACAGTCATTGGAAAATGAAAAGCCTGTGGTGTAACCCTTGAATGCTCACAAGCTGCACTCACAGCTGAAGGAAAGCTTCAACAACAGTCTCTAAATATCAGAATAAATAAAGCAAAGAAAGTCAAACTGAACTGAAATGAACTGCAGCGCTTTAGGAGTTAAACTTTCATCATTTCCACCCGCTCACCACTTGAAAGCATTCAGAGGTAGAGCTGTGGGCATCTGTTCCAAAATCTTAGGTCATAGAGCGGTACTATATGCTGAACATTTTACACAAAGCTGGAGTCCACAACTATGACGGTAATACCACAAAGAGCTGGGATGCTGTGTGAAATGTAAATAAAATCAGAATGCAAGAACCGGCAAATCTCATAAACCCGCATTTTATGCACGGTGGAGCATAGAGGAGGAAGGACGGCAAATACTTGAGGCGAGAAAAGGTGCTTTTTTAAGAAACACATTGGCTCATTTTTACTTTGAGGGCAGCAACATAAAGTTGTGACAGGGACAACAAACGGGAGGTACTAAGTAAGAGGTGTAGGAGAGTTTCTCACAAGTCCAAAATATCAGGAAAAGATTCTGTGAATGTGGAGGAATCGGTCATGATTCTGTCATGTCATGGAAATCCCTGCATCGACTCACTTCCAGATGTCACTGTGTGTAAGCACAGGTCACTGTGCTGTCCACAAATGCAGGTTAAAGCTCTATCACGCAAACAAGAAGCTGAGGCTGAGGCCGACTGTAGAACTGTTCTGAGGCCAGAAAAAATGAAATTTAAGATTATTTAGGAAAACATGGATGCCACTCCTTCAGATAGAAGAGGAGAGGGCCATCCAGGCTCATGGCTAAACCGATTACTGCAGCTGCTACTGTGGATTAGCTTTGTGAGGGAAGAGTCTGGGTGCTGAACTGGCCTCCCTGCAGTCCAGCCTTTTAACCAACTGCAAACAGCTGGAGCATCATGTAACAAAACTATCCAGGACTGCTAAGCAGCTAGAATCATCTAACAGACAAGAATGGGACTTTCCCAAAAGTCCAGCAGCTGCCTCACTCACTTTCCAGACATCTGTGGGATTAAGAGGAGATGCACTCAGTGGTAAACATGGACCCGTCTCAGCTATTTTTACTTGCTGTCATCAAATTAAAGATGAGCTCACCTTTTGTTGTCTGGCTGACTCACATCATTTCCAACACGACAATGTGAACGTCTCTGCTGTACATATATAAACACTGCCACAGCACGCTGCTGTATTTTGGGAGTTTTGGATCATGTACATTTGGCATTCCAGTACATGGGCCCAGTTCAGGAAATCCCATTAAAATAGTGGGATTAGATCACCTGACAGCATAACAAAGAAAGCCCTTCACTCTGAATGAGTCAAGGGTTTCTGGTTTACATTCTATAAATCAACAAATTACTGATATAGTTTTTATTGGAATCTTTAGTTTCACTTTCAACATCCTGAATCACAGAGAAGTGGATTACAGAGCATATGATCACCATCCCCAAAACCCACACCTTTACAATTTGACTTTATGTCATGTGACCCTCAAGAAGTGACAGCATAGTTAGCAACACTGTGAGTCAGTAAAATACAAAAGGATATTTGAAGAAGACTTAATTTGACCCAAATGTGTGACGTCCAGCACTGCAGTGAGGAAAATGGTCGACTACCAAGAATTAGCCCAGTCATCATGACTGTCCACGACATACTGGACATTTATCCTCAGTGTTATGGTAGCCCCTATATTTAAGACATTGTTTCATTTTGTGGATCAAAGAAAAACTTATTTTATTTATTTTACACTCACTGATTACAAAAGGCACCTTTTCTATAAAGACTTGAGGGTTCATCCTGTGACTGATGAAGTGCTGGTGGTTAACCAGTTTGTGTTTTTGTAAGGGATTAAATCACTGTTGCTAAATATATGTTGAAAGTATGACGCTGATAGTACAATATAAAACATTATACTTATATTCATCTAACTTCAGCCAGGCTAAATCTGTGCTGGGCTCGTGGTCGCCTGGCTGAAGAGCATAAAAGTGGCCTGGATCCTGGCATGCTCAAGAGCAGTTGGTTTGTAGACCTCAGGGCTCTGGTAGGAAAAATGGGGTTTCAAACGTTCAGTTAAATAACAAGGCGCCAAACAACTGAGACTCTTAAAAACAAAGTACTAAGATTTTAAACTGGATCCTGAAATGAACGGGAAGCCAGTGTAAGGAGGCCAACGTGGCTGCTGCATTTTGAACAGCTTGCAAGCGATAAAGTCAGAGCTGATCTCAACCAACATATAGACAGTTACAATAGTCTGAAGGAGAGGTAATAAAAGCATGAATCACTCTCTCAAAGTCATGAAGTGGGAGGCAGACCTTCACCTTACTGAGGAGCCTTAACTGAAAGGAGTTCAACATAAACACGGAGCTAATCTGTTTATCAAATTTTAAAGCACCTTCAAAAATCACACAATCACACTTGCACTGGGATGACAGTAAGAGGCTAAGACACCAATAGCACTGTTGTGCCTATGTATGAGGTGGGGCTGTCCAAATAAAATCATTTCTGCTTTGCTTTTCAGTTTGAGGAAGTTTATCTCCAACCATAATTACTAAGACAGCTTGTTAGCATCTGCACAGAAGCATGGCTCTCAGACTGTACAGGAGGGATATCTGTAGGTCAGGAATCCTCAACTCCAGGCCTCGAGAGACGGTGACCTGCAGGTTTTAGGCGTGTCTCTGCTTCAACACACCTGAGTCAAATATACGAGTCATTAGCAGGACTCTGCATACTGAGAAGGTAATTCAGCTATTTGATTCAGGTGTGTTGGATCAGGGACACATCTAAAAGCTGCAGGACACTAGCCCTCAAGGCCTGGAGTTCAGGATCCCTGCTGTAGGTCATCTGCAAAGCAATTAATGGAGATGTTGCACTTTTCAAAAATGGAACCCAATGGAAGCATATATAAAAGGAAGGAAATGGGACCCAGTATAGAACCCTGGGGAACCCCACAGGTGAGTGGGGACAGCGATGGTGAATACTGTCCTAAATGGACAGAGAAACTCCTATCACACCAGTATGACCAGAATCATTTAAGGGCTGTCCCTTTAATACCCACACATGACATAAGAAAGCCATTTAAATCAGGTTAAGACTGTAGTTGTGTGTGCACAACCTTCTCTAAAACCTTTGACAGAAAACGGCGTATTCCATCGAACTCCTGGATGTTCAGACCACTGGTCAGCCACTGGAGGTGCACTCTACACCTCTTTAGATTAGGGCTGTTCACAAATGGCAGTCATCCTGGTTAGTTTCCTGTGAAAGGTGCATAATGTCTCAGGTGTGACCTCTCAGGTACCTGTGGGATAAGTCCAGTCCATCAACAGTCAAAATCATTTCAAGCATTATACTGGACTGAAAATCATATTTATTCTGTAAGGGTCTGTACCCAGAAAGCATAACTATAGCAGATAAAATGTTGTTTCATAAACCTCGGGTTGCTAACCTGTGAAAGGGAAAAATGCAGAACCTTGACCCAAAACAGATCAGCAGTTGTTCCCACTTTGGCAGTGAAACAAGAGCAGCTTTGATTATTTATTTTTTTTGTGTAGTTCTAAGATTTTTTTTTGAACCCCCTGTAGTAGGGTATCACCACAAATCACATAAAAATAAAAATAGAAATTTTGGACAAACTCTTTAATCAAAATCTAGATACTTTTAGGGTCATAGGTCATACTCACAGCCCTCCTTTGTCGACCTTTAGCACCGAGCTCACAGCACAGTTGTTGTCTGGGCTCGTCTAACTGAATTCAGGGCGTGTCCCCTTTGACCTCGTGGGAATTTAGAGGAGAAAACAATAGTTAGTGCTGACGAAGCATTAAACAATTTTACTCCTGAAACCACAGAATTGTGACCCCACAGGGGCGGGGTCATCATAGTAAACTCCACTTTATATATGATAGATCAATATGCAAATCCTTATGAGTCAAACTACTGAATATGGCATAACTGAAATTGAAACATTGCAATCAGTTGTTAATTTTCCTGCAGTTCTTTGACCTTTGACCACTGATGTGTTCTGTTCTTCACTGAGACCCTGTGACTGAGCCGTGCTTAAGGCCTACCGCTCCCCACATTGAAAAAAGTCTCCTGTTGATGACCCTCTTCCTGGGCTCAGGCTTGTACACAGAGGTCAGAGGTCAGGGAAGTTGCAGTTTACCTGTTTGCCTGAAGTTGGGCCTCCTTACTGAGCGTCATGGGGAACCAGGAGCGTTTTCTTGAGTCTTTGGAGCTGATCAGTCTGTTCAGGAGATCTTGGATCACCTCGTACCACAGCAGAGTTTCTTTATTGATTATCCACTGATCAGAGTCCAGTCAGCTGCAGCCCCACTGCTGTTCAGGCTCCTGTTAGGATGACCCTGAGAGATCCTTATTAGTTACATCTTTACTTTTCTCCCTGCTTTGAGACATAAAGTCTGTTTATGTCTCAGTTGTTTACTTTAATTTAGCTTATTTATCTAAAGGGCATACTGATTCTTTATTATTAGCTTTTTGGATTCTTCTTTAATGTTTGTTCAGACATTCAAAATTCAAAACGATCACTGCTCTTCTTTTTGTTTTGTTTTTTTTAGCTTTAAGCAAAACCATCAAATACAAACATGTAAATGCACAAAAGTGTGACTCAGTAAATCCTATTTGATCCCAGTTTGGGCAAATAGTTGTTGTTGTTTCCTGTTGTTGTTGTTTCGCTCTGTAGCAGAG
Source organism: Pterophyllum scalare (assembly GCA_024447675.2). Classification (NCBI taxonomy): domain Eukaryota; kingdom Metazoa; phylum Chordata; class Actinopteri; order Cichliformes; family Cichlidae; genus Pterophyllum; species Pterophyllum scalare. Next base: position 17,944 of record JAMQGT020011887.1, on the reverse strand, counting down.
CGACAGCTCAGCGTTTGGCACTTTGTTTTGCATCTAGATTCACTTTTTCTAACTTTTCTTTTAAAGGTTTCACAAAAACTGAGTTTCTCATGGAAACTTTTTCTTGAAATTTAACAACAATTTAACATCATTGGCATAAAATACCTCAATTTGGGATGATCAGGGCATTAGTTTATTATACTGGCTTCTATGTGCTCGTTTATTTATTTTAAATCAAAAAGCGATGAACTCGACTCCGTTTTTTGTGATTTTTCTGGGGTTTTTTTGTCTTTTGTCCATCTATGGTTGGCTTATCTCCCATACGGATCAGAAGTGAAACATCCCTTCTGAGATTTTTCGACCAGCACATCCTTATCTACAACCACATCTAACCAAATTAAACAAAATAAAACACTTAGGGCTATAACTCTCATCCACATCCACACATCCTCTCTGACTTTCACTTTGATTCACCCACACACTCAGGAATGCTAAAACGCTTTCCCACACACACACACACACACACAATGGGCTAAACCCTTCAATTCTCCTGCAAAATGAAACTCTGCATTCACAACAACATTCTCTCTTCTTAAAGTTATTGTAGTTTGTCCTCAGATGACACACACAAACCATCATATGGACAGAAACTAATAAGAACCAGTTGAACACTGATGTGCTCAATGTAAGACACTATGATGTCATCGTAATGACTTAGGCCTTTGTTGTTCAGCGTTACACTTACTACAGACAGTGCATACATAAGTGTGTTGTAAAATATTTTAAGGTATTGTTTTTATACTCACAACACAGAAATACACGGTACCAAATAGATTTTATTTTTCCCCTCAAGATTTTGAAATACATCGTTTTTCTCTAAAATTCTTCTTTGTATCTGCCGTGATGTTACAGCGTTCCTTTCCAGGACTTCAGTTTCCTGATCAGGAGACAGAAGACGTTCCCGTCCACCTTGTGTTGGTAATCTTTCAGTTCTGCAATACAAATAGCAGACTACTGTAAATACTGTTTAGGAATACATTTCCCAAATACTTGGACCATACTTTATTTTTACACAACAGTCCACAGGCAATACTGTACTACTGTATGCATTGAGTACTGTATTGATACGCAGTACTGCAGTTTTATAGCGACGGAATATTTATTCTCACTTCCGGATGACGGACGCTACAGAGTACCTGCTCAAAGGTGGCTGTACTCTTTGCCCAGCTTCCCTCATTGTTAGACCATGGGTGACCACACGGTCAACCAAAGTGGCTCAGATCTCTTCAGAGATCACGGTCCTTGGCCTTCCTCCTCTTCCTCCTCTGGCTCTGCCTCTGTTTCCAATGTTGGCATGCACTGCTCCAAAACAGAAGAGCTCACCTGTTCCCCTTTCATGCTAAAGCTCTGATTGCTAATTGTAAGACAGTGTGACAGGTGTTTGCCCGTGTGATGAGTCAGCGTGCACAGCAGGGCGATTAACTTAGAATTTTGAATGGCAGTGTGTTCCTCGTGAAAACAAGAGATTTTCTCCATGAAAATTGTGCCAAATGCAGAAAATTGTGTGTTTTAGAATTGCAACTTCAGTGTAAAGCAGGAGTTGTGCTTGTAGTTTAGCAGAACTGGCTCGGGGGGGGGGGGGGTTGGTGCGTGAGTTACACGCTGTGGTCGTTGTGTATCAAGTACCAGTATCTGTGTGTAAAACTGTAAACTCAGCTTTCAGCTTCATATCGGTGCTTGGACATTTACGCAAAAATAATTTTACATTCCCGGATATTTTGAAGCTGCAACAAACTGCAACGACAGCAACAATGTTAACAAGGTACCATTTATCTTTTATCTTTCTTAGGGACTTTTTTTTATTACAAAAACCTTTTTCTTAATCTCTTTAGTTCTCTTATTTTTCTGTAGTCTTTTTTTCTCTATCTTTTGAGGCTTTTAAAGGGTTTCAGTTGCTTTTATGGATTTTTGAAATAAAGGTTCCTGGAAAGAACCACATAACCATAAGTCTCTACTCTCATCGACTCCTACTAGGAGTGCTATGTCATACGTGTGTTTGACCAACCTCTCGACCAGGAGGACATCGGTAAACAACGAATGGTCAGTTCATTTTAGGAAGAGCAAAGGGCCTCTAAACCTAAAGACCCCTGAGAAGGGCACTAATTCTGACTCATTTTGCTTTACTCTTTTAAACTCTGTTTTTCTTTTACACCTGTGTGAAATGGCTCGCAATTACACCTTCCCCCGTCTTACCACCAGTGACCATCATAATTTGATAGAATTCAATGGGCAGATATTTAGAAAAGGTCTCTGCCAGCCTTTTAGGTGGAGATCTCCTGGTCACTGATAGTCTGGGAGTCGGCACTGTCGCGTGGAACCTCGAGGCGGCGATTATAGGTGGACAAATTCACTCCTTATTCCCAAGAAACTCAAAAAACACAAATAAAAACATCTGGAAATCAAAAACATTCCTGTTCGATCACGACGGGCGTCACCATTTTTAGAAATTATGAAAAAATATCTTTATCTGCGTTACTGCTGTGTGTGTCTGAGTTTGCTGTTAAAGCTTGTTTGTGCGTGTTCGTTTATCGAACAGGAATGAGACAAAAACAATGGAATAAGGAGTTCAATTAATAAATGTAATTAAGCCATTTTCAAACAGTTTTTACAGGTTAATCACGGCATGAAGTATTCTCACACTTTGTCTTTCTCAGTCAACGTTTCATAATGTCACAGCTTATCTGTGTTGGTTACATCATGTACAAACAGGAATCGTGCTAAACAACAGCTGGGTGTCTGAATGACCTCGGAGTCTCCATTTAAGAGCTGGAGGCCACAAATGAAGCCTGTAGTAGAGTCTGAACTCATTTTGTAAAGTTATGTAACCATATTTCCTTTGTATTCATCCTCATCTGTGGATTCATGCGGAAACATCTAACTGCAGGCTTCTCCTCGTTCTTTAAGATACCAGAAGAGCTGTGGGTAATCTCACTGATATGGCTGATTCTTTCACATCTGTGGCACCAGCTAACTCGCTCTCCTCTGTGAAGAGAACGGGGCATCACTGGTGGACCTGCCACATCTGGTGTTCTTGGGTAAATGCCAATCAAGCTGCAGGGTCACAGTCTGTGATCAAAGATCCCACTAAAGCACGGGGGCTGTGGCCCACTTAAAACCAGAAATCCCCACCTTAAATTTTCACTCACAGAAAAGAAGGGCTTTACTTATAAAATGTAATTAAACTTTAGGTCAGAGTAATAAGTAACATCACAAACTAACCACCTCCTATTACTTTTTTAGTTCACTTTTTATTTAAATAAATCCTAGTACCTAGCCGCCCACCAGGGAGACCCAGACCACACTGGGAATCACTGCATTGAAGGGTCTCTGGACCTCATTCCTCCATCATGGAGACTTTTTCTGACTGTTTGGTCAGAAACGTGGACGTCAGGACCCCACTGGAGGTCATTCTGTGGCTCTCTGGTGTTAGATCCCCCACAATGTTTACAGTTGTGACAGCTCTCCGTTTAATTTACTTACCCCTAATGGATCAGTGCACTTGGTACTGGCCAGGTTACATTTAAAGGCTAGGAAAGGAAGCAGCCCTAGGGACATAATTTAGTTTAAGTGGATTTATAGACTAGTGTGACCCACAGAGCCAGATGTTATAGCTTAACTTGCCTATTGTTTTACCATCAAGAGACTGTTCGTACCAAAAACTGGGTGAAATAATAATCAAAAGAGACTTCTGACTTTTTAGGGTCAAATTTTATTTTGCAGGTTCAGCTTAAGCATCAAATCAAATTTTAATCAAAATCTTAATACTCAAAATCAATTCAATAAAATCAGAAAATTAAACTTAATCAAAATGAGCTGGGTTGATGAATGGGGATTCTGGTGATGTCCAATTTAGTCCAATAATTCCTTTTTGGGAAAGAAAGGCTTTGAGTGAGTCGCTCGGCCGAAGCGACCACACCCTAATCCAATCCGTTAGAAACTGCCTCCGTGAAGTGGTGGAAAAGGAGAAGTCCAAAAGGAAGATGCTGCTATCCCTCTGTCAACTGTCCCGTATAATCCTCACGCTGTAGCTTGGAAATCCACCTCGACCCAGTACAAAGTCCCAAGATTGGAAATCCAACAGCAAGGCTCCATCCCACTCCAGGTCATCAGCAGGGAGAACTCTCGGGACCGCTGATAGCCGAATTAGTCCACAGCTAGGGGTTTGGGCATGCCCCCTCTGCTGAAGCAGTCTTGCCCGAGGGAAAGTTTCCTGAAATTCTCGTATAATGCTTCTTTGCTTCAACTTTGATAGCAAACATCTAAGACACATCCTAGTTTTCCTACATCATCCTGACAGACTATCACCCCACTGCCTTTGTCTATTTGGGCTGTTAAACTTAACCATTACTTCATTTCTTATTAACATATGGGTCATTTTGTTCCTTCCAGTCTGGGACATGTCTGAACATGTTTCTAACTTTGCTCTCTGCTCGTCTCTAGGCAACAGTTTTAGTTCCTCATTTTACCCTCAGCTCAGTGATTTCAGTTTCTTAGTACTTTGCCATCTATCATTTCTGTGTTACAGTTACACTCATTATTCGATTCTACATCATATAAATCATTCTCTAACAATTCTATAAATTTGAATTATGATTGTTCATACAGTGCCAGGCTTAGGCTATCAGGTAATCAAGATCTCAACTCACTTGACACAGGCAGTGCTCCTCCGGTTCCTCCGACACAGAGGAGCAGATACTGACTCTGCTCCTGGGTTGATGCCTTTCTACAGTCCTGATCATCTCCAGGTATCTCCTTCACACTCCTCAGACTGTGCTGGGAGACACAGCAGACCTTATTCTGACAGCATGCATGGGTGCACCCTCCTGGAGGAGCTGGACTTCTGCAACCTGACTGGGCTGCAGGTACCTCCTCATGATACCAGCATGAAGGCACAACTCCTCTTATTTTCCCAAATAAATAGATATTTTATGAATAATCCAACAGCCTTTAATATAAAAATATTGATGAAATATTTTCTATGGACTGACAAAAATCATGTCTCCATGTTTTCAGACAGCGAGGAAGCTCGTTATCAGCTGACCTCGGTATCACTCAAATGTTTGAACTGTGAGAAAATATCTAGAGATCAGGTTTATTTCCAGGCATCAATAATGCAGTTTTTAATGTGCCAATAATCATAGTTACTGCAGGGTACCTGAGTCAGAGCACAACCAATGAAACAGCTGGAGCCGAGGGCCCTCCAGAGGTCAGGGGTCAACAGTGTGAGGCTGCCCTTAGAAAAAAAGTCACACATTTATGGATTTATAACATTTATCTCTGCTCTTTAACTTTGATTCATGCAGAAACACATCTGATCAGTAAGAGGCGCAGTTCAGGAAGCCACGGATGTGTACACGTGTCAAACGTTTAACAGGTTCAGAAACGTGTCTTGTTGTGACTTCATATTTTCTAATTCCAGGGAAGCTCTCCCTGAGATGGGGGGATCTCTGTAACTAAGAGCAGACCTATCACCTCATCTGGTTTTGTGACTAACACAAGCTGTTTGGATTGCTGTACATTCCCACCCTGTCAGACAGCCAACAACAACATGTGGAGCACATCCACAGAACAAAGACCCTGTTTTGTAAAACAGGGAGTTATCCCTTTACCGAGAGGACACAACCGGCTCTCACATTTTCAGGGTTTACACCGCCTTTTTAAATAGTTGATCAAAGGTTTATAACACCAAGTTTGTGACATAGTCAATGTATAATGGAACGTCGTCTCCATCAGAGCAGCCCCACCGTAACCTGATGTAGCAGTCTGTGAGAGAGGAAACGCTCTGCAGAGGGACGCAGTATTTAAAGTGAGCACTTCAGTGGTCTGAGAGTAAAGAATAAATACCAAAACTGAATTAAATGAAGGTCAGAATTTAATGAGGTCATCGTTTATAGTGTAGGTGTGCTAAATTAACTCTTTACAACAATGAAACTGGTATAAAATGTGAACAAATCAAGGAATAAAGCTGCCTCTAAGATCTGTCTTCAATCCTGACCCTCTCTCTGTGGTAACGAATAGCAAAAGGCACACGTTGAGCTATCGTAGCTTCATAACAGGAAGGTTTATTCTTCACAAGAAAATCTATAAACATACCTCAGATATTATAACTGAATATAAACCAATGGCCATTCTCTTTAGCCTCTTTTACAAAACGTGGCCATAGTGCTCCTCAGTCAAGACAGTATTAATGTAACATTTCCACAACTTCATATAATTGTTCAGTAAAATCTCTTTGAGTCCATCAACACATTATAATCACAATGTGTAACAATAAACACATTCATTGTAAAGATAAACACATAAACATGCTCACACTCTTATTCTTAAATCCACCATTTAAGACTACATGTATCAAAGCCAGTAAAACCTTTGCTTTTAACCACTTTAAGAACTATTACAAAATGGAGCGCATGAATGAAATGTATTTTCTTCAAATACTTTTAACTATTGTTTCCTTTTGTCTACACAAATAATTAGCTTGGTTCATAAACAAACACATCTAATGCTATACTGAAAACTACCAGCTCTATAAAGTGCAATGCTCCTTTAATGGCACTTTTCTCCCATCAAGAGTCACTCATCGGCAGTCACCATTACTCACAAAATCACTTTACCATATTACATTACTGGTTTCAGTATTGAACCACCACATTGTCCTTTAACTAAACATAATAACCATAAAAGGATATATCACAAGAACATGGTTTCACAGAACGCACAGTGAGTAAGTTCGGATGTGAGTCCAGCAGTTTCTCATTTAACTTTGGTTAGCTTCCCCCACGCTACTCCACATTAGCCAAGTCCGCTAGCATTAGCATTCTTTAGCATGTATCAATAAACCACGATTTAAACACCAGTCTCTCCACAAACTGCTTCTTTTGCCGACTTGTACAAGTTTCTCATAAACAACACTCTCTACGCATATGGTCTGTATTGTACCATCACTGTTATGTGTTTTTACTGACCTGTGGTACCGAATAAAAAAGGCACACACGTTGAGCTATCGTAGCTTCATAACAGGAAGGTTTATTCTTCCTCTGTGCCCCAAAACGACTCCATACCACGAGCGCGATAGGCGCCCTCTAGTGTCCTGCTGTGGAATGGCACCAAAATACATGAAACTGCACATAACTCACAAACATGCTCAAACGACAGTCAAATTCACCAATATAACAAACTAAAGAAACTTTAGGGGTGACTTTTTCCCTCTTTATCCCCTTTGTTGCTTCATCTCAGAGTGAGATCATTTCAACTCTCTACACTTTTAAGCACCTAAAAACAAGGATTCCTTTATGGTAATGCATGAACCTTCTACCTTTGTAAGGAGGAAAACCATTTTCACCTTTGTGTTTGCGACTCAGTAAGCTGCTGTCATGATATAGAGTCCATTGAGATGAGGGGATTTTTGAAGGCACTTTGCATCAATAAACATAAAAGACAAAAAATGAATTTTTATATAGCAACAAAATTCTCTCTTCTCATTCTCTAATCAGTGATTTATCTCAGGTGATTCTCCTTTTATTAATAATTTTATCTCGTCTGAGATACAATGATTGTGTGGTGTTTGCTCGCAGGGCTCTGCTGCACAGTTTGCCTGCTTACTGTTTGTGTTAAACTGATCATAAACTGTCTCAGCTCAGGCATGAGTCGGGTCTAACATGAGTCACAGCGATGATGTGTGGGCCAAAGGTGGCTCAAACACGCTGCGACGGAGCTGAGGCAGGCAGACTCACTCTGAGTTAACGCGGTTAGTCAAAGCTGGGAAACACACGCTTTGCCTCTCTCTGTTCTTACAGATTTGAATCTGGAGCTTCCTTTAAAGGAGAAAATGATGCTGTGAAGACTTTCATGTCAGGAATAATATCTGTAAACACTGAAAACACAAGGACAGCTCACATCATTGATTTTTTCTCTAACACTCTCATGCTGATTAGGAGGTTAAAGTTCAGCTCTAATTTGAGTTTCCTTGTTACAAACTGCAGTTAATGAAAGTCGGTGTTCAGGTCCTCTCTGTCATGTGTGGCTGTGTGGCAGGAAGAAAGGGGACGCCAGCGCAGAATATGGAAGACAAGGTAATCCAATGATTTAGCCTTTATTTGGCGTTAGCAAAACAGAACCAGGGGCTAATGCAGCAAAATGGAAAGATAACCAGACTTGACTTTCAGGAACTACAGAGAAACACAGACGGGACACAGCAGGGGAGCAAATGACGGGAACACTGACGACGCTGCAACACCAGGCAGAGGATTCACAGGACTAAAAATACACAGGAGGGAAGCAAAACCAAACACAAAGCACGGGAAACAGGACTTCCAAAATAAAACAGGAAGAGACCAGACCAGCAACACGCAGACATGACACGGGGAAACACCAGGGACCAGAAATAAACAGGAATACAAAAAGGAACACAAAACACTTCGTTCTCAGACTGCTGGCTTACTTGTGGTTCCTAGGATACTTAAAAGTAGAATGGGAGGCAGAGCCTTCAGCTTTCAGGCCCCTCTTCTGTGGAACCAGCTCCCAGCTTGGATTCGGGAGACAGACACCCTCTCTATTTTTAAGATTAGGCTTAAAACTTTCCTTTATGATCAAGCTTATAGTTAGGGCTGGATCAGATGACCCTGAACCACCCTTAGTTATGCTGCTATAGGCCTAGGCTGCTGAGGGGGGGTCCCATAATGCACTGTTTCTTCTCATTCACCTTTATTTACTTGTTTATACTTCACTCTGTATTTAATCATTATTATTAATCTCTGGCTCTCTTCCACAGCATGTCTTTTGTCCTGTCTCTCTCCACTCAGCCCCAACCGGTCGCAGCAGATGACTGCCCCTCCCTGAGCCTGGTTCTGCTGGAGGTTTCTTCCTGTTAAAAGGGAGTTTTTCCTTCCCACCGTCGCCAAGTGCTTGCTCATAGGGGGTCGTTTTGACTGTTGGGTTTTCTCTGTGTTATTGTAGGGTCTTTACCCACAATACAAAGCGCCTTGAGGCGACTGTTTGTTGTGATTTGGCGCTATATAAATAAAATTGAATTGAATTGAATTGAAAACACAGGACCATGACCTCTCAGCTTTTGGACAAACTCGTGCTCTACAGGCTGGTCCTTGTTCAGCTGATAAGTGACACGGAGCCTCATTTTTATATCAGTGAAAGATCAGCTCAAAGACACAGCTGACTGATTCAAACCCCTCAGTGCTGCAGGTTCACTCCATTCATACATGAACCTGATCACCTGCTGCCAGCACTTATCACAGTGAAAAGAACTGAGTCAGTCCTAAACATTAACACTCAGCAGAAACAGATCTGAGTAACAGAAGCTGAGGCTGAAACTTTGCTGCGCTTCGCTTCAGTTGTTACACACATATGTACAGAGACGGGGAATCCCTCCAAGCTGAGACCATCCTTTAGGAAAGGAGAGATGATGCCATCAGGAAAGTCATATAATCAGGGACGACCTGACAATGCATGAAAACAATCAATGAAACTGACAAGGTGGCGCAGACCAGCTAAACGTTAATCAGACCTGTAAATGCTTTTTCTATTTCACACCATGACCTGCTCAGAGTTGTGAATTTTCAGGAGCCAATAATAACCTCACAGGGAAAGGAGTTGCACTGGATCACTATCCAGATGTATTTTATTTTGTAAGTCATGGGGCAGATTTATTAAGCGGGGAAAATTATTGTGATACTGCAATCACAGGGTGAACTATTAATAGTGCACTTGAGCATTTAAAGTTAGGGTTAGTTGCTTTCACTCCTCTTCAGCAGCGCTAGCTAAGATGCTGAATTACAGCGAGCACATGTGCACTCAGTCCGGCCCACTGTAGCCCCTGATTATAGCGCTATAAACGCTACAGTAATTATACGGTTTTGCCGCTTTCATTTCTTTGTATGCGATAAGCACCGGTTAATGTTGGAGTATGATTTTCTCATATGTGTTATTGTTCCTGCGTTTAGGCTCGGATCGTTTGATGTTTGACGGCACACTGACTGGAAATAAAAACTTCCCTCAGATGTTAAACCTAAAGTAACGAGTCTGTTTGAAATGTAGGAAGTACAGATACTTGTGTAAAAGGAAGTAAAAATAAATACTCGAGTAAAGTACAGATACCTGAAAAATCTTAAGTACGGTAGTGAAGTATTTGTACTCTGTTACTTCCCCCCTCTGCAAATAACTAAGAACAGTATTCAGAAAACTTTAGTGATCTAACCATCCTCCTGAATGACTGTGAAAGATCAAGAAGACTCTGAGTTCTGCTTTTAAAGTAACAACCCCAAAATTAATCTAACAGATGAGAAAACAGTTCATCATCTCCACCACTTCAGTGGCTCGCCCGTGGTGACCTCCTCACCACTGGCCTGACACACAGTGATCCTGGAAAGCTTCTCCAGTCTTTACTACTCTATACTATTAGAAATAGACTGCAGCTGCTCTCTAAGTGCTTAGAGCACATCTCCCCTCCTACATAACACATTTGGTACTTTTGCATCATGACGCTTTAAAACTGAAACTTCAGCGCTCCTTCTGTAAATAATTATTTTTTAAATTCCACTCATTAAAAACAAAGTGAAGTGAACTCCACAGAAGGAGCAGAGCTGCTGTGTGGGTGGGTGTGCATTCAAAGCACCGACTGTCACCTTAACCTGAAAATCATTTTTACCACATTTCTTCCTGTTTAGTTAACAAAAGTGTGGTGTGTTGTGCTCGTGTGCGTTCGTTATCTGATTATTATTTCTATCCTCAGATCTTCATGATGACCTGCTGCTGTCAGAACCTGATCACAGAGAAAGGCTCTCACACACAAACTCAGCAGGAGGCCATGCTGATGAATGTTGTTGTTTTCAGATCAAGACTCATAACTTCCCTGTTCCAAGAGCATAATCGCTTTAGTTCCTTCATTCTAGTTTCTTGTTTTCACCCTGTGAAGTGTCCTTGAGTCTCATGAAAGGCGCCTATAAATAAAATGTTTTTTCTTTTTTCAGTATTTTGTTTGACGGACGACAGTTATAGCCTAAATCTGTGCACAGGTACGACTAAAGTAACCTGAGCATCACTTTATGAAACAGTGTTTATATCTTAGAACCTCTGAATGAATAAATGAGGCAGGAATCAAAGAACCTGCTGAAATATTTTCTTCAAAGGTTTCTGTATGAAGTAAATTTATTTATGGCTGAGTTATAATTATAGAAATGAATTCAAACAATATGAACCACATTAACTTTTCACTCAAAACACACACACAAATTTATTCACTGCAGATTCTCCTCTGGCTGTACTGAGTGACCTCTGACCTCCTGTGGTCCTGACCCTTCTCCTCTGCCTCCTCACAGGGAGAAGATGCTCTGCAGGCTCCTGCTGCTCTTCATCCTCACCTCGTGTGTCTCTGGTTGGTTCACAGCTTCACTTTATGAACTCCAAATCAAAGTGAGCCACAGGTTTGATCTGTGCTGAGAAAGAACTTCTGTGCAGCTGTAACAATTCATAGTTTCCCAAAGACTGAGTTACAGAACCAAAAATCCTCCTGTGTCTGAAATCTGCTTTACGTATTAAGTTTTTTTTTTTTATATAAAGTGATTTAGTCCTAAATGGTGTTCATATTAATCTGGGGCTGAGAGTCCTGCAGTGCTGAGGACTTCCTCCTCTGTGTCTCCTCCTGCTGCTTCCTTAGATGCTGCATCCACCAGCTCCATCTGAGGACTTCACCCCCCTGAACAAAGCTTCACAGGTGAACTGCTCAGTGGGAGTTTGTGTTGAACCATGAAGAATAAAATCAGTTTGTTGACTTATTGATCCCTGGTTCTTCAACCAGCTGTTAGTTTGACTTCTGATGGTTAAAATGCTTCATTTCATCATGTTTCTCTCTATAATGTGTTTATATATAAATCTGTTTATGTGAGAGAGGCCGTTCTGACTTCCTGTAAGAACTAGAAGTTGTCAAGACTTCAACATCAAGAGCAAACTGTTGTATTCAGTAATTATGATATGAAGACAATACTACTATACTAATAGATATAGTAAATAGTAAATAACAATAAATCACTGCAATACACAATATAGTGTTAAATGTTCTCTGTAGATTGTATCTGATCTCTGCTGCAGTTTTAGGGGCACATTCACTGTTGTTATTTCGCCCCCTGGAAGGGAAACGAGGTATTGGATTTGGTGTGTTAACAATATTACAGCAGAACTATCCGTTTGATTTGTACCTAATTTGCATGAATGATGGCCTATGGCCCCTCGATCACCTTGCTGAATTTTTGACCTAATTGGGTGAAGGTGAGAGTTCAAGTGTGTCTGAAAAATTTTGTGACCACCATAAGTCACGAACAATATCACCTCAGATGCATCTGCTAAAACTCTAAGAGCTGTTTGAACCTCAGTAACCTTGACCTCAGTATAAAGGTCAAATGAATATTATGGGCATGGACCTACGGTGAGTTTGGAGAGTGACAGGTTTGTGAGACCAGCACTGCTCGTTCACATTGTGTTTATGTTTGTTGGATCCTGTTCTTGGTCCTGCAGCAGAGATCGTGATGTGAGGAGGACCAATTAACCTTTGACCTCAATTTCATTCAGTGGCAACAAAAACCTTCACTGTAGTTTGCTTCTGTCACTGTGGCACTAAATAACATGGCAGCATTTTTTGAGATTAATGAATCTTTTTTTTTGAATCTTCGGTTTTCAGTGAATAAAATGTGAGAATAATCTTTTATGTTTTGTGGTTATTTAGGAGGTGATTATTGTTTAAATATTGAAGGTGTTCACAGTGTCTTATTCAGAGGTTTACAGTGAAAAGAGAGCTGAGGAGTTTTCCTTCTGAAAAACTACAAACTCATGAACATGTGACTCACATTCGAGCGATAGATTTATGTTAAAAGTCTGCGTCATCTAGTGGTCACACTGCTGTATTACAGCAGAGCTGCAGATTTCTGTACTTATTGACGTGTGCTAGTTATTCTCCTTTTTTCCTCAATTTTATTACATTTTATTGTTAAAATCTACCAGAGTGAAGATGAAACAAAGTTTTCTGAATTTAATAAAGCTTTCTGTATTTCTCTCACATGGTTTCAAACTCAGCTGTCGAACAAATTCAAACTGTAATCTCCAGTTTTCCTGTTGGTTTCAATGTGACTTTTTATATGTTTGGGATATTTTTCAGTTTGACTTTAACATAAAGTCTAGGAACCCCTTATAGCTATTTTTTTTAGTACATAGTAAGCACAAAAAAAAAAAAAAGCCTGATGTCCCTGTACTCCCAAAACCTTTAATAACTTCAAGCTGCTCACGGTGATAAACAAAGATAAAATCTGATCCCAGGTCAGCTCTGCTCCACCTTCTTATTTCAAGCTCAGCATGACCGAGTGATGTTCTGTACTCTCGGTGATACTCTCGGTGGCAGGGGAACAATATGAGAACAGCACCCCCACCGAGGCTGGAGACAGAGCAATACTGGAAGAGCATATGGGAGAAGGATGTGTCACACAATACCAATGCTCAGTGGCTAGTGGATCTAAGAGCAGATCACAGCAAAAGCACACCAATCCCATTCAACTACCAGCTCATAACCTGCCTCGGTACAACATGGAAACTCCGGTCAGGCATCATAGCAGCTAAACTATGCTAAGGCATGGTCTCACAATACATGAGTGAGGCCCAGAAAGGGATAGGCAGAGAGACCAGGGGAGCAAAACACCAGCTACTAGTGGATAGAGCAGTGACTCAAGACTGTAAGACTTAACTGACCAACCTGTGCACCGCCTGGATTGACTACAATAAAGCCTATGCCGCACAGGTGGATCCTGGAATGCCTAGAACTGTATAGGATCAACAGGACCCTAAGAGCCTTCATCAACTCAGTGGGTATGTGGAGAACAACACTAGAGGCCAACTCCAAGCCCATCGCACAAGTCAACATCAAGTGTGGGATTTACCAAGGAGATACTCCCCACTGCTGCTCTGCATAGGCCTGAATCCCCTCAGCCAGGTCATCAACAAGACTGGCTACAGGTACCGACTCTGGAATGGAGCAACCATCAGCCACCTCCTGTACATAGATGACATCAAGCTGTATGCTAAGAGTGAGCGAGATATCGAGTCACTGATCCATACCACCAGGATCTACAATAATGATATCGGAATGTCATTTGAACTGGAGAAGTGTAGTCGGATTCAATTCAATTCAATTTTATTTATATAGCGCCAAATCACAACAAACAGTCGCCTCAAGGCGCTTTGTATTGTGGGTAAAGACCCTACAATAACACAAAGAAAACCCAACAGTCAAAACGACCCCCTATGAGCAAGCACTTGGCGACGGTGGGAAGGAAAATCTCCCTTTTAACAGGAAGAAACCTCCAGCAGAACCAGGCTCAGGGAGGGGCAGTCATCTGCTGCAACTGGTTGGGCTGAGTGGGAGAGAGACAGGACAAAAGACATGCTGTGGAAGAGAGCCAGAGATTAATAATAATTGATGATAATTTTATATCAGAGATAAAGAAACATATCAGAAATGTGTGCTCAGTATTTTTTCTTGTATTGATGGACTCTGATGCAGCGCCAGTTTGCTGATCAGTTACAGAACATCTACCTATAAACAGAAACTGTCCAAACATGTATCAAAGCCCACAGCTGTAGGAACAACAAGGTCACTTCACTGATATGAAAATGAGGTGACTCATACGCTTTCAGTCTCCAGATATCATCGGCTGAACACCTGCATCATTCTAAGAAACCTGTCAGCCAGTGCTCTGCAGCTCCATCATAACAATAAGCAGGGACTTTTTTCAGTTTCCTTTTTAATTTTATGTCTGTATCAGTAACTACATGTCTGTGAACTGTGGGAGGAAACCCACACAAACACAGGGATAACATGCAAACTCAGAGGCCAAGGTAGATTCAAACCCAGATCTTCTCGCTCTGAGGCAATAGTGCTAACCACCACGCCACTGGGGTTAGGCTAATTGGTCACTCTAAATTTCTCACAGGTGTGAATGGTTGTCTTTGTCACTGTGTTTGTCCTGTGACAGGCTGGTGACCTTACATGGTGTACCCTGCCTCTTGCCCTATGACAGCTAGAATAGTCCGCCATCCTGTGACGCTGAACAGGATAAGCTGAAGAGGATGGATGGATGATTGATTCAGTGTGTTCTAAACAAACAGGATTTTTTATAATTTGCATGTGAGTGTTAAATATCTAAACCAGTGTTTGCATCTTGCTACCAAGAATCCGTGTGACTGTCAAAGAAATGAAAGAACAACCAGATTAAAACCATTGATCCGTATCTTCAAATTCTTTCCACACAGAAACAAAAGAAGTTTGCCAAAGCGTGACATGACTTTAACCAAACAGGACACACCCACAGTTTCTGTTTGTGGCTTTAATCTCCTGCCCTTCACAGCAGTGAATAGCTAGAAGAAAGCTTAAAGCTTTAGGCTCAGCAACCAATTAAAATGGTTAAAAATAAAAACTCATTTCTAAAGGCCTTTTTTCTTTTTTATTTTATCTTTTCAAGCAGTGACTGCAACACTGCAAACCTTTGGACAGTCCAGGACAACACAAAAGATACAATGTATGTTGTTTTGTTTTGCTTTTTTCATTGACATCAACCCTGCTTGGTACTTGTATGAAAAGTTTTCATTTTATTTTGACATTATTCTTGGTTGGAACACTTCCTGTAGATCTGCTCTGTAGCAGTGTATGGAAGTGATTTCTTCAAAGTAAGTCAGTTACAGTAAAAGGTGTGGCAGGAAACTCCCGTGTGGTGGTGCCGGCACATGATCCTGTGAAAGAGAAACTAAACTACACAACTAAAACACAGAACTCAAACGCAGGCACAGCAGATCAGCTACAGCAGCTTGGCCAACACACACCATCTATGATCTCTGTCATCATATTAACAGGTCAGTGTCACAACAAATCCACACTGAATGAAATATAAAATGCTCACAACTATTTTGGTGCTTCTGATTCTCAGTGTAATCATAATTTTCAGTAGAGACAAATAACTGAAGCTTGAATTGGACTTTATTTCAAAGAAAACTCAAAATAATTTTAAGTGTCTTGCCAGATTTTTCTGATCACATTTGTTAGAAATGGATGATGATGAGGAAGTTCTCCTCCAGAAGCTGAAAGGATTGGTTACAAACATCAAATGGAGCCCAAAGCAGGACGCCGAGTTGTTCGATGCTCTTTTAAAGCGATTTGAATCAACAACAAGTCACAGAATTCACTGTCTCCTCACATGGATGATCCAAATGTTGCACTGCATAGAGATTAATTTTATTACTTCAGATTGGAAATATGAAGATGGAAAAACACTTAAGGAACTGATCGAAGACAAAAGTCTAACCGATGAAACTCTTAAAGCAATATTTAGCCAGTGACAGAGAGAAGACCCTGGAGGAAATAATTCATGAAATCCAGCAAGAACAGCTGAACCAGGTCGATGACGAGCTTTTAGCTGATGTCAGAGATATTGTATCAACAGTTCATGAAGGACGTGATATTCCTGATGACGGCTCAAAGAACAGTGAACTGAAAACCATCCTAAAGAAACTCTGTTTGGCAGTGGAAAAGACTCAAAACTGAAAAGAATAAAAAGCCATTTCGGCCTCGGCTGACACAGATGGTGAGCTGGAGTCTTCTGGCTCTTTCAGAAACAGGGAGGTTACTTCAGGTCAGGACTGGAGAGGGGAAGTCCTGCATCGTGGCCATGTTTGCAGCTTTCAGGGCTCTGAGGGGGAAAAAGTCGACATCATGTCGAGTTCACCAGTTCTTGCAAAGAGAGATTTTGAAGAATGGCAAAAGTTTTATAGAGAGTTGAAGATCACTGCAGACCACAACTGCAACAAAGCAGACAGAGATTTAAAAAAGTGCTACAAGTGTCAAGTTGTTTACGGCACAGCACACGAGTTTGCTGGTGACTGGCTCCGGCAACACTTTCACAGATCAGACATATTAGGACAGAGGACCTTCCAGTGTGCAATAGTGGATGAAGTGGATTCCCTGATGCTAGACAAAGGTCATCACACAGTCTATTTAAGCAGTGACATGCCTGCTTTGCAGCATCTTAACCCACTCTTTGTAATTATATGGGCCACTGTTAATCAGTACAAGAAAACAGGTACAGGTGCAACTGTGGGGCCAAAGAAATGTTTTTATGAAGTGCTTGAAAACATGATGGTCAAAGATGGTGATGAGCTCATCATTCGTCAGATAGCAGAGGACACAGGTGTACTGACAAAAGGATCAGTCAAAGACCTGAGAGAGAACCAGAGCCTCTTAACTGAAATGACTCAAAGTGTTAGTGTGAAGCAGCTGGCTGAGTTCTTTAAGGCAGTGGAACGAAGATTCCCATCATGCCGGTTTTCTCTTCACCACATAAACAGCAACGGTGCAATCGAGGAACTCAAAGAGCTGCAGAGTGACAATGGGGAAACCAGAAGAGTTTCACTGCTTTTACTGGATGGTGGCTTCTGTCAGTACATGTACTCTGATCAGAACAGTGTGCTGAGTGCTGTAGAACAGGAAGTAAAGAGTGTAATTCATTTTACACCATGTGACCTGAGCCAGACTAAACCCAGCTGCTACATCCCAGGCTTCTTCTCAGAGCTGGTCGAATGTAAGCTAAAAGTCTGGATTAAAAATGCATTTAAAGCACAAGTCATGACAGAAGACCATGAATATGTGATGGAGAAACATGGAATCGTGCCCGTGGACTACAGCTGCACAGGGGTTGTTGAAAACTACATGAAGTGGACTGATGGACTGCAGCAGTTCATTGAACTGAAACATGAGTCAAAGATGAGTGACATGACTGCGATCACAAACTACATGACCTGGAAGCTATTGAAGGAAAATCACAATTTCCTAATAAAAATAATGCTAAAAAATAATGAAAGGCTT
>JAMQGT020011886.1:257500-283172 GCA_024447675.2 Pterophyllum scalare | reverse complement strand
AGCAAACAAAAGCATCTTTTCACTCCCTTGTTAAGTAGAAGAGGTTTGGAAAAAGGAAGTATACTGGCACAATGATTCTTCTTAAATGGGCCATGATTCACACCGGTCCACAGCCAGTTTGGGTTGCGTCTTTGTGCGTATTTGTAGAGCTCACTTTAATGAAGAGAGCCCTCAGTTTTGGTCAGCAGGGAAGCTGTGACCAAAATTAAGCTGCAGTCTGTCACCTGAGTTCACCGATCTCTGAGGGCTGTAATCCCATTACTCTGCGTGCTTAATTTGAATTGTAATGCAATCTGAACACTTGAATTTCTGCATGACCCGTCCCTCGCCTGCCCCCCACCCCCATCCCCAACTCAAATGCAGGCCGTTCATGTGGGCTTTGTGTATTTGTGAATACACACTCACAATACATTCTTCTGCCAAAACAAGAGGCCTATGTTCCCAGATATTGGGAAATGTTTCTGCTGGAATGAAACTGAATCTGGGCTCGATGTGCATTCTTACAAAGAGGAATAACAGTAGTCCGCACATCCAAACGTGCGCACACAGGGAGGCTTTCTTGGCTGATTGCACCGCAGTCTGGAATTTGCTGGAAAAATAGAGCCAAGACGTGATAAATAAAAGATGTAATCTCCCCACATGTGGGCTGCACCGGAGGAGGAAGGTTTTCTAGCAGCAGACCTTGAGGAAATGAATTGGCACACATGTGCTGCCGAGCCTCGCGCTCCACTATAGACCTACACTGTTAATCTGAGCAAAGATCAAGTTAGGCGTTTTTTTTTTATTATTATTGAAAAAGCAGACAGTGCAGCTTCTCAGGTGTAGACCTGAAGACTGCTTTATTACCTTTTCGTAGTTTGTGGTCATTTTATTGAACTGCTGCAGATGAACTATTGGGCTACAACTCTGTTGTTTTCAGGCAGGTGTCTGCTGTTTCTAGGTGAAAGGTGTTGCTGTTTAAAATCTTCGATCTGTGAAATCTAAGTTATCAGCAATGAAACGTGGGGTTAGGGTTGGGTTTAGGGTCAGGGATAGATTAGGTCTGAGGGTTATTGTTTAGGAGAAGGGTTAGGGTTGAGTTTTAAAGGCCAGAGTCTAATTGAGTTTGTGGTCGAAAGGCACAAATGCAGTCTATGTCAAGAAACAACAACTTGTGCAAAGATTTCTTGTGTTGTTACAGAACAATAATGTAGAAGCATGACGGAAATAGAAAGTAGAGCAGATGAGAAGTAGCATTGCTGGGTAAACATTGCGAATGCTCACTGTTCTACACAAACAGCTGAAATTATGCCAATATGTGGTCTACACCCCGTCAATGGCCTGATGTACTTTGACTGTTAAAATACTTCAGAAACAGACTACAGGCACAGAAAGCAGGTCCAGAGTGAGGGTAATATTTACAAGAAAACATCACTAATGACCACCGCTTGTGGTGTAGTATTAATCACTCATGAGTTGACATAATAATTTTGTGATGGCTTCAACTGCAATGTCAATTCTGAGCGTGCCAAAGCAACAGAACATCTGAGAACCGGCAGGGCTGCTGTATTGCTATTTGTTGGTTTAGCCTTGGTTGGCTAATTTTATGATGCTGATGGCAATGGCTGAGAAGATAGCACTGCTACTTCTATTGCACTTAGCGAAGTCACCTCCAGCAGTTTTTCAGACTTCAAAGTACCGACTGTAGAGTGGTCTCCTGAAAATGGCCCAGATATTAGCGATCTAAATGCTAACATTGCAAGAGATTGCTTACAGAGATTGCATGCTAACTTTTTATAATTAGGGCTAAACATAAAGGAAAGCTGAGGCTGAAATGATCTTCATGGGTTTTGTAGGTAATAATTTGCTAAAAAGCCCAAATTAATAGTGTCTGATGACGGCACTAGATTAAATTGAAGATTTAAAATCTTAATGGGAATCCTAGCGGCCGTGCCAAATTCCACAGCAGTTCAACTAAAATTAAATCCAACTCCCACCCAAAAAAAGAAAAAAAGGTTATGACAGATGACTGCCCCTCGCTGAGCCTGGTTCTGCCAGTGCTTTCTTCCTGTTATAAAGGAGTTTTTCCTTCCCACTGTTGCCATGTGCTTGCTCATCAGGGGTCGTTTTAATTGTTGAGTTTTCTGTGTAATTATTGTAGGCTCTTTACCTTACAGTATAAAGCACCTTGAGGCGACTGTTGTGATTTGGCAAATTCGCCTCCTGCACCCTGAGGCTTTCGCTGTAAATGTGGCGTGAGGCATTTTATAGACATCAATTTAAGTCTGAGCTGAGCTGAAGTATAGGCTACAGTGTTTACGTCTGCACT
Organism: Pterophyllum scalare; assembly: GCA_024447675.2. NCBI lineage: Eukaryota > Metazoa > Chordata > Actinopteri > Cichliformes > Cichlidae > Pterophyllum > Pterophyllum scalare. The sequence goes on along the minus strand of JAMQGT020011886.1, from coordinate 280,864 downwards.
GTGCATGGTTATTTTAAAGAGGGGGGAAAAAATCAAAGCTGTAAATAGCATTACATTTACCTAGGCATGTGAGACACTCGTATTCTATATGTGGTGAGACAACATGTGCTGTAATATGTTTGCTACCTGCGTTTCACAGTTAGTACTTTGCATTTAAGCTGCTTGAACTTTTCAGGAGGTCAAGTTCATAACTTACACTAAACTTACACTTCAGAGGCTTTTTTCTCTTACTCTGATCCTTTGTTGATTTGCTTCCATCTGCTTCTGCTACACTGGGTCAGAGGTCATTGAAATATCAATGCTGTTGATACTCAGTACTTGTTGTTTATAGGAAAATAGAATAGAAATCCCTCCCTCCTCTTTCTTCTTCTTACTTCTCTGCTCAGCCCAGACTTAAAGGAAATCGAGATGAATTAGCTATATACGTAAAGATTATTCTGATTAATCATTACGCTGCTGGCTATGATCAGAAAATGGCGAGCAACCAGCAATCCAAAATCAAACAATATTTATATAATGTTTTATATATGTGTATTTTTGACATTTTGGTTAGAAAAACATACTTAATATTAATTTGCTCAAGAAGTTCTATTTTCCATTTAATTCACCATTTAAAGAAATGTATATAAACATGAATTTTCTCTATTCCTGTTTACCCATGAGGGGAAAAAATTCTTATAAAATATAATGCACTAGAAACTGTGCATTTGGCAACTTGTATTATTCTATGAGCAGTCATTATTACATACAAAGGAACAATTTCATAATACAGAAGCTTGTAAATAATCTCAGAACAATTCAAAGTTGAGCTTTTGTTCAGCACTTTTTCTGCATAATAAATGACACATTACTGAGTTAGAGGTATCTTAATAGTGGACACAACATGATCTTAGTCAACTTGTCTGATGAATGATTAGTTTAAATAATCTTTTATGCAAAAATTACAAAAGTCATTTAAGTTTTGAATTGCTGAAGATGTCATCCCGGCCTCTGGAAAACTGGCATTTTCCATAATTTCCTAACATTTCTATCAACATTACCGTCATTTTGAACACTGACGTGCAGAATTTGAGACTCAGCCCTCAGGTCTGTCACCGGCTTGTTGCTTCATGGACGGGAGGGCTGATAAGCAGTGATCACTGCCAGCATGTCCACCAGGCTCGTGTGAGTGCGTGTAGTTTTCCTCACATTTCATCATGTGATATTGAAGAGGCTGTTTCTGAGCTCAGATGTTAGGTAAGGTTTGAGTTTGCAGGCAGCATTCGTAGTGAACTCTCACCGATGCACTTCTGTAGTCACTTGACCCAACCACAGACAGGCCCAAACTTTGGCCGTTCTGGTTCAGCAATCATCTGAGGAGGTGCAGCTTCCTCCTGATGGTCAGTGGTGGTAGTAGTGCCCAGGTCCTTCAGGAGAAGTACAGACAACCCACTCTACCTCCTGAGCCACAGTAGCTCAAACAAACTTCTTGTTTCTTTTTCTTTTGATAATTTCAGTTCTTTACTTTTTTGTGTCCTGTGTATTTGTAAGTAGGTGCAGAAATCTTGCAGTCACTTCTGTATAAACCCTTTTGAAATTGAACTTACACAGTTATTATCAGCAAAGTGACGCATCAGACAGTGGGGGTGTGCACACCTAGACCCACATTCAGAACCCCTTTAGTTCAGTGGTTCCTAACCTATGGGTTGTGGCCTTTCAAAGAGTCACCAGACACCTTTGAGGTGACATGATTCATGTATGTGCTTTATTGTAATATTGTAACACTGTAATATTGTCATATTGTATATGTTATTCAGTAATTAAATTAGCCACGGAAATGACTAAATGTAAATGTCACACACGCTTTTGCTTTATTCTCCTTTAACTGTTCTCTTTAAATGAAGCCATGTGTGAGATCTAGAGGGGAAGTGTGTTTTTTGGTAACAACGCTAACAAATCTTGTCACAAGGGGCTTTAAAAGGGGCAAAAGCACACGCACAAAATTATATAAGCTGGTCATGATTGTTATGAGAAGTATGAACAGTCCAGTGCTGTCAAATTAGTGTTCTCTGACATGTAGTATGAAGCAAAGGGGATACCTAAAAAAAAAAAAAAAGTACTTGAGTACAACATAACCCTTTTAATTATTTTATCTGTTTCCATCTTCTGAAATGTGTGGATTTGTTGCATTTCTCCATGTTATATACTGCAGATTTGTCAGCTGCTATATTAAGCAACATACACACACCTTGACTGCCTTTGCCATCGGTGACATTTTTAATTGAAGTGACTAATAGATAAACAGTTCATGATCAGCAGCATTAAAACATTCTCCCCATTCACGGGTTCTAGTTTTCTGCATACTTTTAAGGTTAAACTTCAGCGTGCTATTATAAATTAAAGCTCTAACTGCCTTTCCTTCACATACACATACACAGATATGCAGATGCTTACATGAAGCCTCAGGCCTTTTCATGTTCTCTCATTACTGCCTCTCATCTGCAATTTTATGAAGAATCAATGAATTGGGGCACACCTACTTAATGATGCAAAGCCTTGTAAGTATGCCGAGGGACGACCACACTCAGCCTTTTAGCTTGTTGATCTGCATTAATAGTCTATGCATAGGACCTCAATATGCTTCTTCTCTGCAAGATCAATTTTTATTGGAGCAACATCGGGCGCATGCTTTGAGAGCAGCCACTGGCAAAACCTGCCATTTTGAAAAATGGTTTTACACTACACTGAGCGTACCTGTGTGAGATTAAAGCCGAAGTGTCGAGCAGTGGGTGTTGATGTCCCACAGCAGTGCTGGCTTCAGTCGGGGCGGTTTTTACTGGTTGAAGTCTTGGAGTAGTGCCCAGGTATTTTTCAGGTCATTTCTGCTTCCACATGGATGGAAGAAACTCAGCTGACACATAGTTTTGTTTGGCTTGTGCTTTCAGTATTATTCTGTGTTTCCCCCCCCTTTTTACCAGCAATTTCCACTGACAAAAAAAACAAAAACAGTTTTTGACCACAGAATTTTTTTTTCTTCTGAAAATAATCATAAAAACAAACAAACAAACAAGCAGATAAACCAGGTATGCATTGATGTTTTTAGCTAATATTAGCCATTATTTCTTGGGAACTATACAGTTGGGATGTATATTAGATTTTCATTGTGTTTCTCTCATAGACTGTATATAAAAGATGGACTTAGCTTCTGAGTCTGAAAAATGAAGTCAAGGAATTGCTTTAAACTTTCCAGGTGAAAAATTCAATTTCTAAGAGAGTCTGAAGGAAAAAATGGCCTGTTTGGCCCCTTGACTTCAGTAAAAGCTTTCCTGATTTAAATCATAGTATCAATTATTTCTTTGATGTGTTGTTGATTACAACATGATCTTATTTATATCAATTATGGTCCCCATTGGAGTGAAAAAGGAGGATAAAGCAGGAAATGCTTTAGGGTGGCCATGGTGAAGAAGACTCAGCTTGTTAGCCGATGGGTGACCTCAAGCTGAGTCCATCTTATAGATACAGTCTGTAGTTGCTAAGCTGTAATGCAGCTTTAACAAGCTTTAAACATGGGATAATTGTTAGAGATTTTTGGAGGAGCTTTTCAAAAGTTATATTCATGACAACAAAAAGCACCCAATGTCAGACAGATATAATATAAATAGGCTGAAATGGTTAACTCTGCCAATCTCTTACCACAGCTGGTTTGGTGTTTCTGATCTGTACTTCCTCTGCCGCATCCCTTCGTCATTAACCTTCAGCTTGTCGGAGAGGAGAGGCGGCGGAGCAGAGCAGCCGATGGAGGAGGGGGAGTAACGCAGTTCATCCTCCGTCTGACTCGATTGGCTCAATAAATCCTGTTTTGTTCTCATTGTCATTCTTGGAGCCCAACATGTTCACCTGTCCATATGATGCTGCTGCTAGTGTTTCATTAGGAATTCATCTGCTGATTATTGTAGTGATTTATCATTTGCTCCATAAACTATCAGTTAATGGTGAAAAATGCCCATCACACTTTTCCCTAGGGCCCAAAGTGATGTCTTCATATTCCTCCTTTTGTCTGACTACAGTTCCAAAATTCATGGTCTACTTACAGTAGTTATATTTTATTCCAGTTGAGAGCATCAGTGATTGATGCTCAGGACCATTTAGATTTATAGCCACAGGTTTTCATTAAATCAGTTTTATTTGTTTGATTTAGGAGAAAGAAAAAAATCTTGAATTAACATTTACTTGGTCAAGCTTCACAAATGTGAAGATTTGTTGCCTTTTTCCAACAAACAACGGTAATCTGTATATTTGCCAACTTAAATAAACAAAATAATAGACAAAATAATTGGTCAATTAAGAAAATAATTGGCAGAATTATCCTTTTGTTAGTTGCAGTTCTGTCATGCGAGACAAAGAAATTCATCATTTCTTTCTTTTTTTTTTATTTGGTAGTTTTAACTGAAAAATGTTTGTAAATAAATGCTGATTATCAGTTGTCTAATTGTTTCAGCTGTAGATGCACGTTTTCCTCACAGAGCCTGTAGTGGTGTCTTTTCTTGGAAGTGCCTGGGGAGTGCTATCCAACCCCACAGTGTCTCAGCAAGTCAAAGCCTGCCGCTGCCCCAGCCGTATGGGAACATGGGGCAACGGCATGAAGTGGTCCCTGAAGACGATGGCCCTTCGGCCCACTGCAGTTCTGCAAACAGAGCACCTTAGTTAACAGGTGAAGTCCTTGGAGCATTTCAAACTCAGGATTTTCTGAGGTTGTCGTAGCAAAAGCGGCTTTCCTGATGCCAAAGGGCCTGTGGTGAGTGTTGCAAACCAAAGGAGAAGCTTTTGTCTCTGTAGAGCAGGCGGCTAACCTCTCACAGCCTCAGTACTGATCAGAGGATGCTTATGGGCAATGCTTACCTTCTAATGGGAACTTAAAGCTATCATCAATCAGAGGCTATTACCTTAGCTCACAGCCAGAGCATCCTTAATGAAGACTGATTCTCTTCTCCTCTATATATACACTACCTTTTGTAGCCTGGGACTTTTTTTGTGCACTTATCTGGACAAAGACTTGTGTGCTTGATTTTTTTTTTTTTTTTAAAGCAGCGAAAGATTCCCTACGTTAGTGTTCTGGTTCACATGGCGCTGATGACATGTACCTGATCCAATATCTATGTTGCAGGTGCTACACTAAACATCTTCCCATGCAGGAGAGACTGCTAATGCTTCATTTGTAATGTATTAGCTTTACACTGAAAGCTGGATTTTTGAGGCACATGCCAGTACTGATATTCTCGACATGCATACTTATACAAACAGTATGTTAGAGTTGTACCGAAAGGGAAATGATGGGATCACTGTGTATTAAGCTTGCAGCAATCCATTTTGCAAACTGGTTATCCAATTCCTGTGATGACACTGCTTGACTTGGAGCCATCAGCTGCTTTGCTGTGTGGAAATAATAATTTAGTTGAATTGCTCCTTTAAGCAGAACAGCGGGAGAGGTGGCAGGATGGATTTTAGGGTAAAAAGAAAAATTCTGTCTGTACGGGTGCTATGATCCTTTAAGTCATGCATCTTAACAGCAGGATATCATAAAATGTTGTTTTATTTTGTAAATTATGGATGATTACAGACATGACATCCTAATGGTAAAATGAATAATAATGATGAGAGTAATCACTACTGCAAATACCAGATAACCAACCAAGTAATATATTTTTCTTTGTGGTAAATGGAACAGTCTTTTACTAACAGTAAAAATCTCCACTGTTGCGTCACGTTTATAAAAACACAAAACTCCCCGGCTCCGGTGGAGCACATGTGGATCCTACTGGTGCACGTCTAAAATGTGTTGCCTAGTCAGTGTTTAATAAAGTCAGAGGAAAGACTCCAACAAAATAAATAAATAAATAAAATAGGAAGCCGTTTTAAACACGATACACAAAAATGTTACGGACATTGAGAGCACATCTCTTCTCACTAACACCCAAAACCTGGAGGCTTGGTATCTGCATTGTTTCCAAAAATATGTCCAAAATATGCCCTGTGTATAATGTAAACTTATGCTGATTAGCCATATTTTAGTCATTTTAGTCTATATGTTCAAAAGGTGGGGAGGATTTAAACGTATCAGCATGCCTCCTTCCTGTGTGTGAACCTGCTCTGCTAGATAACGATTCTGTCTGCTCCCATTATCTATATGCCTGTGCATGTTAGTGTTTGCTTAGTCAAATTCACAAAGTGCCCAGTCTGTTTGTGACATCTTGTAAAACCATTGACTGCTGTCACGGGACCTATGACCATTTACTTCCTGTCTCCTGTCTGGGTCTTGACTCGGGATCTCCTGCCTGGTTTCAGTTTATTATTCTGCCTCTTTGCATGCTCCACCTTGGCACTATTGTCTGTATCTGTAATAACAAGCAAATGATCTTGCTCTCCTGGTCCAACTGTCATTGCAGGCTTTTCCCCAAACTTCAGCCCCGAGTTTCACTGAGTCATAAATGCGAGTGCCTCGGAGCTTCAAAAGTAGATCGTGTTGAAACTTAGACAAGTAGAACCAGGTCTTAAGGCTCGTCCTGAAACTATTTGAGGACTTGAGGTTATTGTTGAACTGATGTGAAAATATTTCCTGATGGAAAAACGCAGCATAAACAGTTTACTTTTCAAGCCAAAATGCCATTCACTGCAAAGGCTTACTGCACATTCTTTGGATTGTGCAGTTTTAGCTGGACCAGGCAACCTAGATGAAATGATGAAATTGTTACGTGTTATATGCTGTTTTCTAAAATCAGATCAGAAAGGAAAAACTAACAAACTAAAGGGCCACTGCACTGCACTACACTACCCAGCAGAATCAGACAAGTTCTTTGATGCACTCAAGTGTTTTTCATAGAGATGTGTAGCGGCAGGAGAGGCCATTTTTCTGCATTCCCATTTGATCATTTTCTTTTATTGTTGCTTGCATTAAGGTTGCACCTAAAGTCACTAAGATATTGACCCTATAGATTAATGATATGACCTCTGGTTTTATATATTCTAACTCGTGCCAGTAATATACTGTGTGTGATCCTCAGCTGCGTCAAAATCATTTTAAAAACACTGTCCATGAATCCAAAAAGGAATTAATTTAAGCTGCCGATGTTTTTCAGTGTCAGTTCTTCCCTGCTATTAGACCATCAAACTCTGCAGGTCTTCTGTCAAATATGAGAACCATGAAGGAGTCACTGAGTGTTATTTTCACAGTTAACGTGGTGTTCTACATAATGAGTAGACTCTGATGTTTTAATGTGTAAAAAAAACACTGGAGTCTGACTTTAACTGACAGCAATGTGATGAAGCCCTAATAATTTAATTTAAATGAACCTGAGTTGCTTTAATGGCTCTTTGCAAGCTCATATCAGAGATAACAAGTTCTCACAACTCCCACTAACTCATCCAGTATGTTACTGTACAAACGGGGTATGCCTGGCATGCGCCTACAAGTTGAGTCATTGTTTTCATCTGTTAAAGATGAGTAATGTCAGTACTTGCAGTGGAAACGGGATGCACTTGAAAACCGCATCGACTGAGCTTTAATGCAGTTTAAAGTAGGGAGCGGCGGCAGGGCAGGGACGGAGGGCTGATCAGATGAATGCTTGCAACTGCACGCTGGAGGAAGTTCAAACTCCCACTAAAGTAAACGCATAGAAGTATTATCACCAAAATGCAATGAAGAGTATTGGGAAAAAAACTGCATCGTTAATACTGATTGGTTGTGGAAGATGACCTGTTGAACTGTTTGTGCTTCTTTGGCTCTGCAAGATTTTTTTTTTCTTCCCCTCCTCGCTATCTCCAAGTGCTTATTCAAAGGGGTTTCCAGCTGGAATGTTGTAGAGTCTTTACCTTACAGTAAATAAATTGTATTTACTGTTATAGCAGCTGTGGGTGGAGCTATTTACAACTATATAATGTATAGTTTTCTAGTTAATTCCTTTTGGTTTCCTGCAGTTTGTTTGACTTTCTGTTTGGGGTGCGTCAATACATCGGCTGAATCTCAGTATTGACCAATATGTTGTTGACTAATACTGAAATATCAACATTTCCCGATGTCAGTGGCTGATATTTAACTGTTGTGTCATGTCAGTTGTGCCCTGGCCAAATGTTGAAAAAGGTGGAATGAAGATGTGCGTAACTGTAAAACTCATTTATTATTTATCTGAATTATCTCTTTTACCTGAGCAACATAAACTCACAAAAATAATATTTGCAAGTGTTACATCCTTAGTGTTTTGTGAAATCTTATTAAATAATTGGCTCCACGCCTGTCTCCTGTGAATCTCCTCCACGATCCTCTGATCGATTGCCAGAACGCGTGGACGTTGAGTGAGTTAAACGGATAATCAGAAACAAACTGTAGCTGCTAACTGAAGCTGCAGCAGTGAAGTAAAATGAAACTGTGTGGAGGAGAACTCTAAATGAAAACATTCTCGTATAAAGCACTTAATTTTTTTTTTCCTTTAGCTTCAGAGTGATGAAGGACGGTGAGTTAGTGCAGGTTTAAGCAGTCAGTAAGCAGGATGGCTGCTCTAGCTGGTGACTGAGCTGTAGAATAGGAACAAGCAGGTGTTCAGACAGATGCGCAGAGACGGTGAGACAACAGAAACAAAAATACCTGCAGACTGATCGGTTGAACAGCAGCGCACTGTGGCTTTAGTATTATTTATTTTACAGTCCAGTTGCACCTGATCTTTAAGCACACATATTCCTGCTCCAGAAATGTTGAGCAAGCCATATTGTGTGTTTAGCCCAAATAGAGATGAGGCTTAGGGTGTGTAGCTCTGGTTTGATGCACTGCCATGATAAGGTGTGACCTGCATCCTGTTTTGACAGCGAGGGGGGCCCCTCCTCCACTGTGACGCTGTAGGAAAGCATTTTTTTCCTCCTGGAGCCATGCCGTTTGTGACGTCACACTGTGACAGTTAAACAGTCGGTCTGAGACAAAGGCAAGCCCAGGGCATGATGTTATGATAGCTGTTCAACACACACATTACATTCAACCGGGTTTTGATTTGAGTGTTGATGATTTATTTATATAGGAACAAGTAGAGCATGAACCAGTGTCGCAAGCCGCTGCTTTTGGAGCCTTTGCTAGTTTGCGATTCCTGTCCTTTGACGGGCCTTTAAACTACACACAGCTCAACAAGACACGACAACGGACAAATGCAGCAATGTATACTTATTTTAAAGCACAAAGCAGAAAATCTAATAGAATAAATTAACGCTCGAAAGATTCAGCTCAACACTGTACACACAGTTTATATACAATATGCAAACGTACCAGTAGGTTTTTTATTTATTTATTTATTTTTGGTGGTTTTAATCATCATTTTTTTTTTTTTTGAAGTAGGCATTCATTTATTTATATAAAGTACATTTTTGTTTCACAAATGACAAAATGCCTTATTTCAGTAGGATAAGTCCTCAACTTTAATTGGATCAACTATGCTTATAAGAATAGTGACCCCCAAAGGCCCATTTTGAGCTGGCACAAACCCTGCATATACACAAGAAAGAGCTATTCTAATAATTAATTACTTAATTAAGGACATTTTTAAATAAAAAGAAAAATTCTGAAGTTTTATGTTGTCAGGTTCTTGAAGAAAGAAAACCATAATATTTTAAAATGTTGGTTGGCTGAAGGGGGAAAAAGGCGTAGCTTTAACAAAATTATTAAAGAGCTCATTTAACCAGCAGCAGTCCCACAACTCGATATTTACAGACCAATACTGCTCTTCTAAACTCAACCCACAAAACAAAAATAAAAAAGATTAAAGTTCTAATTTGTAGAACAGATCTAGTACGGCACATCGAGCTGAATGTCGAATGATTCTTGATGGCTTTGTGTGTGTGTGTGTGTGTGTGTGTGTGTGTGTGTGTGTGTGTGTGTGTGTGTGTGTGTGTGTGTGTGTGTGTGTGTGTGTGTGGTTTTTTTCTTTTTTTTTCATTTTTCCGACTATGAACATTCAAGCAAACCCAGAGGACAACATCTGCATCAGCTGAACAGCGTTTTAAAACCAGAGTGGTCATAACGATTCAGAAACTCTGACTCATCATTTACTTGAACACACAGTATAAGGGAACTGTGCCTTTTTAGTTCTCTTTTTGATGTCTTTGGTATAATTGCATGCAAACATAGTGTGTGAAAAGTGAGATATGAAAATACGCTTACTGGAAAGGGTTGGCGCAGCCACATTTGGTTTGGTTTAGTTAAGTTACTTATATCATTCGTGTAATGCTGCTTCAGTGCGTTCTTTTGGCTTGTTGCGATGCAAATGTTTCTAAAATTCAAGAAGTCTTAGACAGATGCATGCTAAAAGAAACACCTCTGTCACGTTTGACCAATCCCAGATATATTTTAAACTTGCTGCCATACATACACACACCTTATATTGCTGTTGTCAGGCTTTTTGTAACCTCAAGGAAGCAACTGGTGTCAGTGCAGAGGTCACAGTGCTTCCTGAAGAGACAACCTTGTTTTCTGGTGCTGCAGAATCCTGCAGACTGGACAGATTGTATGGATACCTTGAGGTTTGTTTTTTTGTTTTTTTCTTGGCAGGTTTTTAAAATTTTTTTTTTTTTACTGGTCACACTCTTAGGTTCATTTCTCACTTTGAAGCTCAGCACCACCTACACGTTGCATTATTACAATAACTTAACAGAAGTAGAAGGCATCATTACTGGTGGTTGCATATTTAACATGGCTGCTTTTTCAAGAATGTCCTTAAGATATTACTTCAACAAAATGATAGCTTTTAAAAATATCCAGAATAGGAAGCTATTAGGTTATATTAATTCTAATACTGAGAAAATGTATTTATTTGCATATTACCTTATTAGCTACCACCATAATGGTTGCTATCCTTCCACAGTCCTTTGGGGCTTCTTATTGGGAAGGACTGATCTATATAAGTAACGATCTTTCCCCTCCTGCCCGGCTCCATTGCTGGTTAGCACTGATATCACGCCTATGTCATCAGCTGCATTGTCTCCACAATAAAAAATGTACTCCATGTCAAATTAATGCAACTCCTTTCAAGTCTATTAATTGATTTTTTTTTTGAATGCTTTTGTATATTGAATTTTATTATGAGACCAGAGCAATCGTCGGTTGTGTTTGAAAAAGAGAGACAGTTGAGCCACAGTTGATGCCATATCCTCTTCTTTAGCGGTGTGCCTCCTAGCCTCCCTAGCCTTTACACCAGCATCATCCTCCGATTCCATCTCTTATGAAAAGACATGACCCTGGATTGTTGTGTTGTGCTTGTGAACAAACACCATTTAGAAGAATACAGACAAGCTTTAATTGTGTAATAATTAATTGTGTAAGTGGTCTGGATGTCTCAGCTGGGGGCAGCACGGTGGCGTGGTGGTTAGCCTCACAGCTAGATTGGCATCTAGAAGGTCTGGCTTCGATTCCACCTTAGCCTGGGCCTCTCTGTGTGGAGTTTGCAGGTTCTCCCCGTGTCTGCGTGGGTTTTCCTCCGGCGTGCTCCGGTTTCTTCTCCACAGTCCAAAGACATGCAGTTACTGGGGTTAGGTTAATTGGTCACTCTAAATTGCCCATAGGTGTGAATGTGAGTGTGAGTGGTTGTCTGTCTCAGGCTGGCGACCTGTACAGGGTGTACCCTGCCTATCGCCCTATGTCAGCTGGGATAGGCTCCAGCCCCCCCGCTGACCCTGAACAGGATAAGCGGAAGAGAATGTATGGATGGATGATGTTTCAGCTGGTCATAGAATGAGTGGGGCGCATCCCTGATGATAGGACTTTATAAACAGAATTAATGCTAATTTGGTCACTATTATAGCGTAGCAACAATATTTGAAAGCAGTGAAATTCCTGGAAATAAGAAACCACCAAATGTTTCCAGTTTTTATTCTTAGCTGTCATTAGGTCTAACATTCTTACATAAAGATAGCTAAGCAGTACCTTAGGCCTCACTCACACAGGCCTAGAGACTTGGCAACACTCTCTGAGCTGTAGTGAAAAAAGTGTGATACAAACTGGAAACTGAGAGCATTAGACTTCAAAGTAAATGTTTGCCTTATTGCTACAACCACCATATTTCAAAAGGCACAGCTTTCAGTTTGAAGTCAAATGTTCCTCATTTCCAGTTAGCATTGCATTTGTCAAAGTTTCACTACCACTTGGTGGATAGTTTGTGTTTGCAAACAGGTTGGTATATTCCATTTAAAAACTACTGTGATTGTTGCAACCTGCTAATCACCAATGCAGTCACAAGGAGGTTTTTGGTTCAGCGGTGCCAGTAACCCCTTGCCAGCTAGTCATGGAATACACACATTTTTCCGGTGATCCGGGGTTACCAGGGGAGTTGCTGACTGGTCTCTAGGCCTGCCTGACTGGGGTTGTAGCAGTCGATTTCACAGCAACTTATAACAACCAATCACAACCAGTTGTGGAATACCCATTTATCCCTAGTGACTGGCAGTTGCCAGATGGTCCCCGGCAGGTCTCTAGGCTTTAGGGCTGCAACGATTCATTGAGTAACTCAAATAACTTGGCTAAGAAAATTCCTTGATGCAATTTTTTTTTTCTTTGATGCTTCATTTAAATTTTGGAAACAAACTGTCACCATCTAAGCGTGAGTGTTTCAGCCACATTTTGCAACTACAGTAGAAATGTATCTAGGAGCGTGCGTGTGTGTGTGTGTGTGTGTGTGTGTGTGTGTGTGTGTGTGTGTGTGTGTGTGTGTGTGTGAACAAAAAGTATTACAACATGAAGTCCATGCACACTCCAGTTTTCTCAACAAAAAGACTAACAGTACAACAGACGATAAGATGATGCCATCATAGATTAACATGGAGTCACACACAGCAAAGAGCAAGAAGGCAGAGTCATTATGGAGAGTTCAGGTGGAGTGAAAGAAAAAGTTTTTCTAGCATCCAGAACAGCAGCGCTTTCCTAGGAAAAAGCTGTCGGGCGCCCTTCATCAAACCACTTGTTCAACAACCACCACTGTGAAGAAATGAGAACTTTGTAGCTGCTCCCATCCAACCCTGTTTGTTTTACACAGCCACAAATCTCCAATAAACCTACAGAAGTTAAAATATGCACATGAACTGTTAACTTAGTCTGATACGATGTTTAAATTGGGCAGCTTGCTGAATGCTAATGGCAACCGTCCCACTTTCTATTGCAGTGATACCTGCAGCAAGCAGGGGTGAGTCTAAAGGGGGGGCATGGGGTGTATGAGATGATATTTATTCCAAGCCTTTGTAACATTATTTTGCAGGTTAAGATTAATATAAACATAAATAAATTATTATATAAATTAAAATTTATTATCATTTTAAAATCTAAAAAATCCCCCCCCCCCTTAAAAATATACATGAGCCAGTAAAACTCTGAGCCACTACCTGGGGCTGTTAGGTTGGACACTGAATTCTTATTAACATTAATTACTGACATCTAGACCATCAGAACGTCTGTTTTCTGCAGCAAGAAATGTTGCATCCAAGCACAGGGCAAACCTCAGCTCTGAGAATGCTGACATGCTCGCTTTTCTTGATTGCAGCTACCACATACTCCTTTAAAGGCTTACACACATACTCACTCATTCACAAGCAACACACACACAGGAATACAATACTGTCACAACACTTTTTGCTTTCTCTTAATTTAAGAAAGCCTTCAAAAAGACAGAGCAAAAGCCATTTTATTTGATACCTTAGTTTAGATTGCATGTATACCTTACATGCAATTCTCTGTAGCAATTTTCCCATTGTGTAAAAAAAAAAAAAAAATTATAATGGATGTATTTTCACTTTTATACAATTCAGAGTTATTAGCACTAGCACTAGAATTTCATGCTAAGTATTGCTATTCTTCTACCACCCTCCATGACACATGCTGCCACAAAGATTCAGATTTTATAGAAAAAAATTTGCCTTACCATAGCCAGGTGTCTTGATTATATATTAATACATATGGTGTATTAAGTATTGTGAGTCCTTTTTTTTTTTTTTTTTTTTTTGCAGAGATAGGGACAGTAATCTCAGGAGATGGTCTGTACTGATTCAGCGGAGGGAAATGGTGACATGAAAGGGAAACAAAATGTAGAAACAGCTGGAGTTGCACAAGCATAGTCCCACCGGAGCAGAAGAAACATTCCAGTTACTCCGAGTTAACTTTATCCACTCAGAGGTGCTTCTTTAATCCGTTTGTTACCACTAAGAGGTCTTGGTCGTTTTTGGTCAGGGTCGTAGCGCATGTGATCAGTCACATGATTTATTTCCCGTTTTATTTAACTGTTTCAAGACAAATCCAAAGGCACTTTAGCAGTATATAATTTTCAGTCAGATTGCTTTCCTGTAGCTATTTAATGGATTGGGAGCTATCTGCACAAGGTGTGCTGCTAAAATACATAAAAGTCTTTAACTTATCATTATCTTGTTGATGTTTTTGAAGTCCAGTTAAACAAAGTTAGTTTTGTTTAAGAGAAAAACAACTAGCCTGATAAGAAGCCAGGAAATGCCCACCCAGGAAATAATCCTGCACATTACCCATGTTAAATTATAACTTACTTTTTTGTACAGATTAAACGGATGAGACCAACTTTAGAATTAGATACTCTTGTGTTAACCTTTGACAGGTAAACTGCATCCAGTCTCAGTGCTAAGCTAGGCTACCCTGGTCATGGTTTCAGCTTCATATTTGAAATACACACATGTATAGTAGAAATATTGATCCTTTTATCCAGCGCTCAGCTCTCGATGTCCTGAAGTGTCAAACAAGTCCTTTCGTGTACATGATTCAGAGAATATACAATAATCATATCTTGGAAAATAAGATTTGATCCACTGCAATCAGATCAACATGTAAGCAAACACTAAAAGCTTTCATTTGATTTTATTTATGCCTTTATGGGATTCCTGAGCTCATTAGCAGCAGCAACGCTGCTCTGCAAGGATCTCTGTGGAGACCATGCAGTATCTCAGGGGTGGGAACAAATGGATTTGGAGAGAAGAGGCTCTGGCTGGCTTGCTGATGGTCCTCAGAGGCTAAACAAATGACTTTTGCCGAGCACATCGGGAACAGACACCACTCAAACAAATGCTTTTAAATGGGGGAGAGATAGGGAGGCAAAGATCCTCTTCTGTCCCTTTAGAAGCTTGTTTTCAAACCTCTCATGGCCATTATTTTTCATCTTAGCAGAGACACGCTTATTTTTAAAATACTGGTGAAATTGCATGTTTGTCTGTCCATGATCCTCCATGGAGGAGCTGGTTTAATCAAGACGTGAAACACTGGAGGTTGTTTTCTGAAGTATTTTAAACTCACTATATCATTCGAGTTTATCATAAATGTGCATTGTACTCTGTGACTTTAGATGTTTGTATTATGAAAGATTCTCTAAAATAAACACTAGCAATTCCTTATTATAGTTAATACTTTACAATACTTAAGTATAAGTAGTGTCAGCAAAATGTGTTTTAAATATTAAAAGTAGAAGTATTCATTACACAGGTGACTGGCTATCTGCTAATGTGACACTGAGCCTTGAAATATTACTTAAGCAATTAAATGTTATAACACTGTAACCATTCCACACACATACATGGAAAGCCGAAGATGGGGAGAGCAGCAGCAAGCCCCAAGCACAGAATAGAACAGGTATCAGTAACAACAGGTGTGACATTGATTCACTTACAGCAGGGGTGGGCAACTCCAGGCCTCAGGGGCCGGTGTCCTGCAGGTTTTAGACGTGTCCCTGATCCAACACACCTGAATCAAATGGCTGAATTACCTCCTCAGTATGCAGTCAAGTTCTCCAGAGTCCTGCTAATGACTTCTATATGTGATTCAGGTATGCTGTGAATTTTTACACGCTTGCATAAAGATGCAATGATTTATCAACAAAACAGTAATCTGCAGTTATTCTGGTAATCAATATGAGGTTTTTTTTTTCAGTATCAGGATGTTATAAAGCCCAAACAATTAATTTAATAATCAAAAAGTAATTGGCAGACTAACAAATATATAATAATAAAGTATATTGCACTTCAATTTTTGTGTTATACTGTGCGTAAAACTGGACTGCTGTGTGTGACATCTGCCTTCACAGTCCTCAGATTGCATTACATGCAGGCAGTAAAAGTGCAGGATCTCTAAGTGCT
Organism: Pterophyllum scalare; assembly: GCA_024447675.2. Lineage (NCBI taxonomy): Eukaryota > Metazoa > Chordata > Actinopteri > Cichliformes > Cichlidae > Pterophyllum > Pterophyllum scalare. Next base: position 264,727 of record JAMQGT020011886.1, on the reverse strand, counting down.
TTGATAGTTGTGTTCTTAATCGATTCATCTACTGCCGCTGCTATTAGAGTGGTATGTAGCTGTTAAAAGGCCAGTCTCTCTATCCTTTCACTGCCAGATTAAGTAATTCTCCAACTGCAGTGGCTCTTTTCAAAAACCCTGAGAGTTTTCTCCCCATCCACGCTAGAAGCTAGACAGGCCTCATTGGAGCCTGAATGGCAGCAGTTAAACTCAAATATCCGCCTATGTCCTCTTTTTATTGCATGGCGAAACGGGCTTCAGTGGTGTTTCTTAGTGATGAGACCGTATGCAATTTCTCTTATGTGGTAAAGGTGGCCTCTTGTTTTTCTGACAGTGCTGAGGAATTTCTGTCCACTCAGTCGAGGAGGACTCATTCAGCTGTGTAGTATTTCATTGCAGTTTGCTATTTCTAGAGTTCTGTTTCAAAAGCAGGACATTGGATGCAAGGAAGAAGCAGATTACCGGCTTTAGCTGTAGTCTTGTTTTCCCTAATTACATTTTAGTCACCGTAGGTTTAAAACCAGGACAAGAGCTGGTGCCAGGTATGACATTTATTGGCTGGTATGTGAGATTGATTAGTAGGTTCACACTGTGAGGAAGGAGCTTTTGGCATTCACTTAAGAGGGACACAGATTGACCTAGTTAACTCAAATCCTCATTGACCTTATTTCGAGTGTACCTCCTTCAGCTCCCTCCAAGCCCCCTTTTCTAGCAGGTTACAGTATTAACAGTGGCTAACCTAGGGAAAGGAGGGGGTGGGGGCAAACCAGTGTACTCTTAGTGCTAGTCCCAATGTGGAGGGTTGCATCAGGATGTGCCCCTGGCATAAAGTTTTTGCCAAATCAAACATGCGGATCATCAGGAATGAGATTTGCACACCAGATTGGTCAGGGCCTGGGTTAATAACTACCGGCAGTGCTGTTGGCCAACAGGGTGCACGTGGAAACTGCTCTACTGTTGGCCAAAGACAAAGGAAAAGGAGAGGGGGAAGGTGTGTTTGGAGGCAGTGAAAGAGAAAGAAAGGTAGGAGTGTGGAGGTGAGCGTAAGGACTTTAAATGTAAAGCCTGTGTCTGGTAAAGGGAAAGAGCTGGCCATTATGATGGAGAGAAGAAATGTGAGCGTGACCAGGATGGACAAGGTTAGAAATGAGTGCATCAGAGAGACAGCTCAGGTCCCACAGTTTGGAGACAAAGTTATGGCTGCGAGGTTGAGATGGTTCGGATGCGCACAGAGGAGGGATACTGAATATATTGGATAAAGGATGTTGAATATGGAACTGCCAGGAGAAGACGCTCAGAGAAGATTCATAGATAGATGATGTTAGGAATACAGAAGGGAAAATAAGTATTTTATCTTTCATTGAATTTGTAAGTTTGTTTATTTCTTTGTAAGTAAGCAGTCTAATTTTTATGGTAGTTTTATAATAAACTATAGCATATGTTTATAAAGTGTTTGTGCTGCAAACACTTTATAAACAATCTGCTTCCATCAGGGTTGATGCGTCATAAAAGCAATGCCGTAAGTTGGGTCATTTTACATTGGATATGTTAGAAAATACATAGAAATAAGTATTTCCTGGAGAAGTTGATCTGTGACTAACAGTTAAAATGCTGATTGTTTTGTACTGTTTATTTTGCAGTTTTCACCAGAATGTCCATGAAGAATATGCTAAGTTTCAGTAAATGGTCAAGCTTATTGCAACTCTGCGTCTTCATTGGAGCTGGTTTAACTAGGTGTTTAGTCTGTGTTCCAACACACTGCACGGGAACACTATAGTGTTATTCCAATTAATATCAATTAACTGATTGAGCAAACATTCATTGGTTTCAACAGTTTTATTCTGTCTGGCAAAAAAAAAAAATTGTGAATTTGTTGGAAGAAATAATGAGTCATAAAAATCTATTAGGATTAGCTGCTATACCATAAACCTCTGAAAGTGCGAGCTGATCTAAAACCAGTGATTAAAGACAGATGTGATCAGTCCACTGCGACTATTGATTGGTTGTTTACTGTTCCTTCCTACAGCCCCAGAGGCTCCTCGGCATCCCGGCATCTCTACGGGTGAGGGATTAGGTTCCCCATTGTCACCAGAACCAACACACAATGCACACACTGATAAAGTCAAAGCATCACCTTGGCCGAAACACTCAGCCACATAGCAGTGACTGACCCCCTACAGCCGTAATTTCAGTGCATGACAGAGCTCACAGTTTCTGGCACAAACATCCTCTGAGGCTGAACTCTGCAGGGAGCTGAGCTACTGCGCTTTCACAGGCTAACATCCTGTGCCTGTTTTCAGCCACAGTCCCCCCCCGTCTATATGAGCTGTCTCTATAGGATTCAGTGAATCCTATAGAGACAGCTTAACTGGGAGTGAAGTGTTAAACCTCATTTTTGCAGGCGAGTATATTCAGGGTATCTTCAACTGTCTTTACATCTGAAGAAGAAATGGATTCAGTTTCCTTTAAAAAAACAAAACAGGTACAGTGGCCCTTAATGTACTGAAGCGTGTGCAAATACACAAAACAAACAAAGAACACTTCTTTACTAATATGACAAGCACATATGCAGCATGTACTTGTTAAAAGAATATTAAAAGCTAAACCAACATTATGTTCTAAATGCACAATACAGATAATACCAATAACCTCCCATTGTTTCAATATTTGGTTCTGTTGCAAGTGTTCACTATAATCTTAATCCTGTTAAAGCTGTCTGTTTTGTGTGGAAACATTATAAACAAAAGTCAAATGCAATATTAGATATTCACCCAGTGCTATTATGACTAATGTCCGAAGACTGCGTGCAGTAGTTGTGGACCTGTGACATGCTAATTTTACCGAGCGACACTGGACATTTTACATTTATTATTAAGAACAATTAGACATAGAAAATATAGATATAGAAAACTTGAAAAAATGTGACACAAACCAGAAATGGAGAACATTTGCCTTTAAAGTAAAAAGTCTTAGGTAGATTGCAACACATACTACTTGCAAACTACGCTCACCAACTGCTAGCTTACAATACAAACTTACCATATAAACTTTGGGCAACTGTGGCAGTTGCTAGCAACCAAAGCAATTGCAGTTAGGTGAAGAGAGGTATACCCATTTTGTGACCTCTCTTGCAAAGACCATATGCCTCTTTGCAACTTCACTGAGCAACAGCAACCACTTGCAAACCGGTTGTACAATGACCTGCCTGGCTACCAGTGGTTACCAGCAATCTCCAGCAACCACTTAAACAGTCTGGGAATATTGATTTTTCGCTAGCGAACAGTGGTTGTCATGTGTTTGCCAAGCAGTCTCTAGGGCTGCATGACTGCTTTAGCTCCAGGAAAAGTTCCTGGATATTACTTAAAAGCAGTTTTTGTTTAGGAAAACTCCTGTAGATGAACCAACGATGAACTCCAGGACTTGTTAGGTATTCATACAGTAGAAGACTTCCATCCATTACAGGGTCTACCTTAAAATTTCACCATGACATTAAAGTGAACTGATTAACAAACCAGAAGGATGCTTTAGTTCCAAGGAGACTGGCCAAAGTGCCCTACAGAGCAGTGGCAGTCCTTTAGATTTCATCCAACCAGAGTTCTAAGATGTAACAGAGCAGAACACGTGTAACAGCCACCTCACAAATGGTCAAAACAGAATAAATCAACACAGCAATAACAATTACCCACTTGACCTGTCATCCCCTAAACGGACACATAACAAACATGAATGAAAAGCATTTTTTCCTATGTGCACTTGGTCATTAAAAACTTTGAGAACTCCTGCTTTAGCTCTTACAGCGCCTCAGACTGGTATCATGATGTGTTGGACGTGAAGGAGTTAAGTTTAGTTGCTATGTGGTGCACAGAGCTGTATTATGCAAGCTGTGAAGAGCAGACAGAGAGAGCGAGGAAGTGCATTACAGAATGCTGAGCTCAGGGCTTTGGCTCGCCGCCAAGCAACTCCTGCATGTGCTCACTAACACACTCAGCTGAGGGCATACCGATTTTTCCAGCAGCACAGTCCCTCCTCTCGAGTCACTCTCTTTCTGTTACGTCAGTGGTTCAGCTGTAGGCCAGGCATGACTGGGGCAGGGCGGCGTAACGGAGAGAGCACTTCAGCTCTCTCTCTGCGTGTGTGTCTGTGTGTGCACGCGCATGTGTGTGTGCACGCGCACGTGTGTGTGCGTGTGCGCGTGTGTTTGTTTGTGTTTTTTTTTAAAAGAGAGAGAGAGACAGGATGTGGCTGTCTGCTCAGCTGGAAAAGCAGCAGCAAGAACTGAAACACTTATTTTTTTCTATTTCTATACAAGTTTCACTCTCAGATATTGTCTTGTAGTTCTTCCGCCTCTTTTGGTTTTTGTCACACAGCCCTGTCACATCTGCAGACAAACACCTACTCTGTTTGTGACCTTCTTCCATCCAGCATGGGTAGATATGTGTCAGCTATGTGCTGTGTGTCACATGCATGACAACATTTGAGCAAAGTGGAATCAACCTGCCAGTTTATATTCCAGTTGTACTTTCTTTTTTTTTTTTTTGCACATGTATGTGTGTTTTTATGTGTGTTTGTCAGACAGTTTTAACACGGCCTTAACATCATAGTTTTGATCAAGGGAAGATTTATTGTGGGACTATTGAATACGACTGCATCTCTTTCACATAGCCAATACACGACTAACTAAGGGTAAAGTATAAATAATATTTTGGGACATAAGATTTTAAAAGAATAGTTTAATCTCATGGTTTCACAGAGGATTTAAACTTGTAATGCCATTAGCTGTAGAAAGTTTTTGAAAAGCTTTTATTTAACAGTTTAAGGATTGGTAGTATGTATATAGTGTGAGAAAGTGAGCTCATGGGCAGTGGAACAGTTGTTCTCACTTACTAAGGGTTTTTTTTTTTTTGCTATACCTAAAGCTAGCTAGCATCTGGTCTTGCTCTTTTTGGACCCATGCAGCCTTTGCATAAATGTTAACATTCTTGAGCAGCCTTCTTATTAAGCTAAATGATTCCTGACTGTAACTTCATATTTAACATACATTTATCCCTAACTCTCTGCAAGAAAATGTATAGGAATCTCTCTGATATGCTAAACTACTTCTTTTTAAAGGGGACTTATGCTCATTTTCAAAGAAAATTTGATAGTTTGTCAGTGGGGCTCACAGCCAAAGACGTATGGCTGAGATGACCATATCAGGGATATCGGCTATCACTGTTATCATACAAATCCAACTGGAGTAGGAAAAAAATTATTATATAAATATGTACGTGTGTGTGTGTGTGTGTGTATTAGGCTTTGTTGAATATCTTAACATCACTTGTCTCATTTCTAACGAGCTGTGATGTAAATCTCTTTCTGTCTGCTTTCAAATGATTTACTTAAACTCCCCCATAGACAGCTTCTGACAGAAGGTTGGCTCTTTGATGCATTTCACATTTTCTTTGGCTCAAGCGACCATCTAATAATGCTGTCTGTCATCTGTCACTGTCTGGCATGGAGGCTTATCAGCCTCCCACTTGGCCACGTTACATGATTTTCAGTTTGAATGACAACATGATGCAAGATGTACATCATGCCCCTTCGATTTGAGGTCTAAATAAGCCTCTGTTCTGCCCGTGTATCGTAAAATGAGCTGTGCATGGGCTCCCTGTAGTGAGATTAAAACAGTACAGACTAAATGAAAATGTTTATATCAGTTTAGCTCCAGCCGAGCTTATGAAACCATCTGTCATCACTGATAACCCACTAACTCGGTCAGATTGTCTATTTATTGTAATTACAGAAGAATTTTGCTCATAGAGTACTTGTTGCATCGTCATATTTTCCCAAAACATGTCCATCTGTTATGTCTCTCTAAGCTCTGCACAATATTTAAACCTCACTCCCACGTGCTGCTGCTGTGCTTTCAAATCTGTGTTTGTCACTTTTTTTTTTTTTTTTAGAAATATTATTTTTCCTGTCAAAACCCCAAAACTTTGAGAAGTAAGTTTAAGGTCACATTCACATTAAAATCTGTTTTTCAAAAACACAAGGAGATCTGTGTGTTTTTGCCTGTGAGAGGGCCATAGGTTCACAATTACAATAACAGTTCTCAGTGCCTATGAATGATCCCGTCATTGCTGAAGTGGTGTTCAGGGTAAGGTAAGCACCGGAGGTGTTGTGGAAGGGAAGTGAAAAGGAAATGAGAAAAATTTTGGTCTTTGCGCTCACACATGTCCTTTACTTCTTTTGTGTCTAATACTTTTTTTTTTTCACCTGGGCAGCATTTTCTCAACCAGGTGAAATTAAGCAGGTACTGCATGAAACTTTTAATCTCTGAATTGTAGGTTTGAGCCCTACCTTGGATGCAGATTCGTTGGAAATTTCCCAACTTCTGGGATAAATGATATATATCTTATTGCAATTTTAAATAGAGGTTTGTGATAGTGTCCATAAAGAAGCATTAAAAAGACTGTTTGGTTGTTTTTTTTTAAGGAAAGGTATATGCTGTGATACATTTCTGATAGTTAACTGGATATTTATATCTGTCTCTTTGCAGGTTTTCACCTCAGTGGCACAGTAAGGGAACCCGCCACATCCTCTGAGCCAGAGCTGGTCTGCAACGTGAGCGTCAGCTTCGACCGCTGCAAAATCACAGCAGTAACGTGCAGCTGCGGCAACAAGGACATTTTCTACTGCGCCCATGTTGTGGCACTCTCACTGTACCGAGTACGGAAGCCAGAGCAGGTCAAGCTGCGCCTGCCCATCTCAGAGACTCTATTCCAAATGAACAGAGATCAGCTGCAGAAGTTCGTTCAGTACCTGATCACAGTGCATCACACCGAGGTGCTGCCAACGGCACAGAAGCTGGCGGATGAAATCCTGTCACAGAACTCCGAGATCAACCAGGTCCACGGTAAGTGGAGGCACTACTTTAAGGGTGGTTTGTGATTTCAGAGGAAGAGCAGGCTAGCCTTATACGCACGCACGCACGCACGCACACACAACACACACACACACGCAACATGCAGGTAATGCGGGGGGGGGGCAGTCTTCTTATGTACTGTGTATGTAGGCACCTCTACTATGGCATAAAATAAGTAGAATTTCTAAAGTGTCTTTTTGATAGATTGTGATACATAATTCACCAGTTCATATATATCTGGACCTACTTCTGTCTGATTTTAAGTCTCTATTCTACATTATCTATGATTAATACACATCTATATTGATGTATATTAATTTGCG